>DF239578.1:200385-228656 GCA_000507305.1 Breviolum minutum Mf 1.05b.01 | reverse complement strand
ACCCCCCCCCCCCCCCCAAAAAAAAAAAGCAGTATTTTCTAAAGAAGCCATCTCTTATGATATCAGGCCTTTGTATACCACCTCCCAAACCTGCGGTGGTTTACAGTCTGTCGCACCATCCCTTACAACTCATCGGCATATCTGACCTGAGCTTAGAGGCTTATGGACTTGTTTTACCTATTCATAACCGGGTGTTTTTCCATCGCAAAGCCAGGAAGCAGTTTCAAACCTATGACAAATATCTATCTTCAGCATCTAACTCATAGTACCCTTTTCCTTGATCAAATCATGATCCTGTAAGAATGCTTAAAAAGGTTCGGGAATTCATCTGGAATTTGGAATCCTCATATAGATAAGCTTTGAAGTTATCATGATATCCTTATATTATACAAGTACAATATATCACATATTCACCATGTAATTAATCAAAACAAACTCTCCATTTCAGGCCTTCACATTTTTTCCACTACTCTCGTCTACCTCCAAGTGACTCTAAGGCCGGAGGAATCACTTCTTGTAGCAGCACTGCCATGGGACGATATCGAGCGATGTCACGGGCGATGCTTAAGACACGCATAGCCAACCCTTGACCTGGGGAATCTCAGATTCCAATGGACAAGGAGAGTAAAATACGGGGCTTGAAGGATGTTGGTATTTTTTTTGTTGCTTGAAAAATGGTTCTAAATTCACTACACATATCATTAGAATAGCACTGTGTTTTGCGTATTTTCATTTCCAGACAACTATATAATATCATAATTACAATATAATGTAATATAACTATCAATAACTGCAACACGGACAACGTGGGACTTCCCCCTCAAAAAAAAAGTTCCCTCACTTTTGCCAGAAGTTATATACCAAATCTATTTTTCAACGTCTTTGGACCTCCACCCACTTCGTCCAGGCCATCAATGTTCCAACTCAGAACCCTGGGAGGTGTGGCCATTTGCTGTGCCAGCAGCGCTGCGATCTCCGAGGTCTTTTCCTGTGGAATGACGATGGCATTGGGATCCTCAAGTGCAGCAAAGATGTGAAAGGGTTTGGTGGAAAGGTACCATGATTGTACATAAGTACTACATATCTATATACACATATTAAGATTATGCACTGTTACACTGTATAATTAATACGCATGTGTACAAGTTTGATTATGTACATAGATGTGTACAGAATATTCCAATAATTTCCAATACATTTAATAATTGTCATATTTCTGTTCATGATCTTTGATGCTGTATAGAGCTGTCTTGAGACTACACGCCTCCAGCAAATCATGTTGTTTCTGTTTCCCAATAAAGTAGCAAATGCTTCCATGAATCTGCTACAGTATATGATATGTACTGTACATATTTATGCAAAAGACATATTCTCCGTTCTTCCCTCTTTAAACTCCAAGATGCTGGTGTTATCTTAGCCTTCTTTGCTGGTCGATATTCCTCCGGTGCATCCGCCAGCAACGAACCGATGGGTGCATTCAGCTGCTCAGCCGACAGATGCGCCAAATGCGCGGGCAACGCCACGTTCGACGTCGAAGCACTGGGAGCCGTGGCGGTTGCAACCTCCACCCACGGGTGATGAGGGAACGGCCAATGGTTTTTGGGGAGATTTCTATGGATTTCTGGTATGTGTAACTTTCTCGAAACGTTGCGCAAAGAAACGAAATATATGATCTATAACCGCACTTGATGGCCTTGACGGCTCAATGTCCAAACTTTAATGTAATGCTTATAGATAGTGCTATCATAGTGTTATCATAGTGTTGTCATATCCTTTTTATCATCCAACCACATCCAAATCAGAGCTATATGTATGAGCTCATACATATGTTAATATCTATATAATATAATATATAATACTTATATACCCAATGTATCCAACCTTCAAAAATGAAATATATCAGCTTTTTAAGGTCCCAAAGAAATCCCCCCATCTTCACATCCCCAGGGGGCCTTCTGTGCCAGAAAGCGCTCTTTGGCCGCCGCACGGATGGCTTGCAACTGTGGATCCACTTTTCGCATCTGGCAGGGTCCCGGGGGTTCAGGTACAGTACCAAGTTGGTGGTTCAGAAATCCCAAGGCCAACCACCTGGGGTATATAAAAAAAACCCTGGTAAATAATGGAATATATTTACTAATATCAACTTGGTTAGCCGGATTTCTGAACCATCAAAAGTATGGTTTACTCAGATGGGACTTCAAAAATGACCTCATGTTATGTGACTCTCTTATTGTGATTTAGATCTGTTAGGAAATGGCAGTATGATTTGATCATGTTTGATTATTGAATGTCCTTTGCTTGGCATCTGCACCTTCTCAAGTCCCAAGTCTCAGATATCAAGTGTCAATTATAGTCTTCTCATGTATTGCAATTGATAACCAAAGCTAAGAGACACTGTAATCTAGGGTCTAGGGCTTGAGGTGCCCTATTCACTTCCCTCAAATAGTTTTAGTAATCCTCCAAGAAAACGGCCAGTCCTCAAGGGTGGATCAACCGCATCGCAGCTCGTTGATCCACGAAAAAGCGAAGAAAGACTTCGTGTGAATTCAATGCCTGTAGAATCTGTATAGAATCGATTGCTACAGGTTTCTAAGTCGCAAACATGACAAACAATCTGCTGAGAGACCGTTGAGATGAGGTTCAAAGTGTTGCTATGATCTTGACAAATGATGCGAAGTGCCCAAAATCCAGGTTCTGTTTCTGTAGACTTCAAACGGCCTTCGTCACCTTGCTTGATTAGCTAGCATCCGGCCATACCTTTTGATTGCCAAATTCTATCATCTTGAGATTATTGAATACATTTCTGAGTGAGCAATAACAGCTGCGTGGGTGTCAGCTACCTCTCTACCAAGTGGTGTTTTTTTGTGATTCGGACAAAAACTCCAGAGCACGGCAAATGGATTAGGGGCCAGTAGTGGTCTGATCGTCTTCAGGACAGCTTCTACGAGGATAATCTCCTTCTAAGGTGGTTCTGCGAGGTACTTTGAGGCACTTCTGCAAACATCTGCAAACCTGCCCCCCAAATTGACCTTTGATGCTTTTTGAAAGGAAAGCTACCTGCCTCCCCCCCACGTGTCCAGAAGCTGGCAGGGTCAATCCTAAAGGTCGATCAAAAGGGGATGAAAGTTGGGGGATGGGAAGGCACCGGCTCAATACCCCAACACATGCCAGAGCTGGACAATGTTCACCAGCGCCAGTAAGCACTGTGCCTGCGTTGCAAACTCTTGAATAGGACAAGTTCAACCCAAGTTGACAGAGCTTCCAAAAATATGTCGTACATTATAGCACTGTACATCATGTCATGTGGCTGTCCATAAAGGGAACCTTTTGATGATCCAGGCAACATGATCCAACCTCCTATCTTTCAGAGCCTTGATTGTTTTGGGGATGACATGACCTTTCACCTTTTCATTCTGAGTCTTATGAAGGCCTGGAAAATAGAAATCTTGGATAGGAATGTGATGGATTTTTCGATAAACAATGAGTGTGAGCCTTTTCGTACTGTCATCTCACCCAAGCTCACAGCTCACATCCAATTGCTGGGAAACCAGGGGTCACAACTCAGAGATGAACACCAGAAAACATTAGAAGCAAAATGGAATGCGTATATAGATGCCATGGCAGCCAGTACAGCACGACATGCTCTATTCCACCTGAGGACGACCAATCCAATCATGATCAACGATTCGTTCATCTGTGATTAGTTCATAAACATCATGAAATCAACATAGATCAACCTTTCATACACCTACCAAAAAAAAAGCAGCACAACAACAAATATAACAAAATATAATAAACAATAAGTCAACAATTTGTTTAAAAACAGCACTGACAAGTAACAACCCATATAAATCAACAAGCATTTCATTTACCTTAATCTCCATGGATCCTGGGATGTCGTGGCCTCCAGGCGTGGGTGGCCCAACTCGGTGAAGAGCTGGCGCGCGGTTGAAGCCCACCTGGTGTGGGGCCCCAACTTGGTGAATCCCATGAGAAATCAACGGAAATGGTGATAAATTGATTCACAAATTGCTAACATGATGTCATAAATGTGCAACAAATCATAAAAATGTGTTAAACGTTTTTCAAGACATATAAAATGTACGGTAAACATGTCTTTGATATATGTGAAGATACTAAAACCTGAACCATTAATTCTATAATTCGAGTATCTCAGTATCTCCATATTGTCTTTGGCATGAATTTGAAACAAAATTGAAACTCCAAAGGGCCCAAATTATGAAGAAACCGAACTTGGCAAGGCTTAGATCCCCAACTCTTTTGCACGTTCTCGATTCCTGCTACCTCGCCTTGACACATGGCTGGAAAAGGTTTAAAAACAGCCATCAATGGTAGCTCGTTCCAGGGCACAAGCACTTTCAATTCAAAAATACCGCTCTCAATTTTTTTTTCACTACTACAAGTTGCCTTGTAAGATGTTCAATTTTAACATCCTAGGTCCTACATGTATCTACATGTGGTGTGCAACAAAAGTATGAAGAAAACAAAATGAACAAGCAATAACAAGCCATGCATGAATCAATCTATCATGATCATTCCTAGAACACCAGTCTCCCTGAGAACCCAACTTGTCATGGTTGATATGTGCCAACAGCAGGAGCATTCTGGCCTGAATCCAAACGGTGGAGCTGTGAAACTGTTGCCAGGTTGGGCCTTCGGAGTGTGTCTCAGCCAGGCCTTTCCAAAGGTATTGGAGGCAGTACTAAACGCTTCCATCTGCCGAAACACCTTGCAATGAATGATGGGTTGTGAGAGCAAAATCATCCAAAATGGCTATTTTAAAAAGAAACACGGGTATATGGGATGCAAGAACAGCACACTTAATCAAGTTAAATTAAGAGTAGAGACATCATCTGAAGGAACATCTACACACCCAAAAACGATGTCAGCAACAATGATTCAAATAAAAAGCTGAAGAAAGTACATGAGTAACATTTACAATAAATCTATGGTCCCCGACAGAATTATAGATTTTTTTTCCCTTATCAACATCCCCGTGTTCTAACTGCAGCGGGTTTTTCTGTAATTAACTATTCGTGTAAAAAATGGGAAAAAACTTCCAAAGCGGCATTTGCATCATTTCCCTCTGGATGCTAAGAACTTTCTATAATTCCGTTTCCTTTCTATAATTCCCCTTTCCTGCATTTTTTGGGGAAAACCCATGATTTGGACTTTCTATAATTAGTTGGGTAAAAAATGGTCTGAACTTTCTATAATCAATTTTGTTGTCAAGTTTTAACTGCAGCAGGTTTTCTATAATTAGCTATGTCTGCAAAAAATGGGGAAAACTCCTGTTTTGCAGTCACAGACAGTATCATAGAAACTTTAATTATAGAAAGTATTTTACCCGGGCAAGGGAAAATACCCGGGCACCAAAAGCCCTTTTTTATTTGTTTTTCCCTCTTGCGGATTGCCCGGGGAAAGCCCGGGCATTTTCCCTTTTTTTTTGTTTCTATAATTCTGTCGGTGACTGTATATCTAAATAACAAACACTTCATGTCCGAACAAATATTGACCATGGCCATTACAACCAGCTGCCATTGCCAATGCCAAGGTGCCAAGTCATGAGCCTCTTTCAGCTTTCCCTGATGGAAAATCATCGACTCAACAGTACCGACGACTGCTAGAGGATATGTGATCGTTCCCTGGAACTAAGCAATGGAAATTGATTGTTCATCATTGACTTGAAGCAAAGAACCAAACAGGCAAACAGACAGACAAACAGACAGACATCTTGGACCTTAGATGACAGCTGTGTAATCAAAGTGACCTACAGTCGTGACACTTAAACTTGTTTGTTTCCACCTAAAAATATATACGTTGAAAATGATTACAGTATACACAAAAAAAGATAACATGATAATAAACTACAGATATATTACATTCAGTATTTTGCTTATAATATCTTAATATATTTTAAATGTATACCGTGCCATCTACGAGTAGATCTTCCCAACCTGCCATGCTAGGCACCTTCGCCCGGTGTGCCAACACCATAAGACGCAGGGAATCCGTAGTTCCCATGGCGTCACCTGCGGCATCAATGGATGGTTGGGTTTAGGATTCCAATGGATTTTAATGACATTTGGATGGGTTTTTTCAATGGATTTTACTGGATCTTTGTGGCTCAAAAAAGGTAAATTCTATCGTTTTTTGATCCTCGGATTCCCAAGGGGCAATGGCATGAAAATGGATCAGATCCAAAGCTCCCGAATGGTTGGATTGGAAGGAGCAATCCAAGACTTTGGGGGGCTGAGGTCGCTCATCTGGCCGACCAGATTTGAGATTCGTATCGCAAAGATCCAGCAATCTGGCCGGTTTAGATCCAAAAGTGTCTCAACTCACATGAGATACTTCACACTGCTAATTCGTCCAAAGAGAAGAAATTTCTCGGATATATACCTATAGGGGAAATCATGGAGACTCCAATCTCTTGAAAATCCAGCCTTTTATGCTTTTTTGCGTGATCACACCTTGCTCCTGAAAGGAAGCCAGCGCGCGCGCTGCGCAGCTTGCACCATCCTTGAAACTCTACATGTTATACATGTTGTGTCTTGGGTTGGCAAAATGGATCTAAATGGATCTATATATATATGTATATAATTGGTGCTAGCTTCTAGATGTTGAGTCCAACTGCCAGCAACTTGTTACAAACAATAGGATTAATGAAGACACGAACTGTTGACTTCTGGAGCCTCAAAGCGACCCTGTTCCATCTGGGAAGCTGCCGAGACCTTACCACCACAGACACCGTGAAAAGAAACCGTGCTCCCCCAACTACAAAATAACAGCATTGGAGGCAGATGTGAGATTTAGAGATCCAAAGGCCTTCACGACAATCATGCGTCAAAACCACTCTTGATTCAACTTCAGGAAAGTTGAACAGCCACCAAAGTCTGAGTGTCAGCACCATCTCCTGATAAGCCTCCTTGCCGCTAGCGTCATCTGCCTGCTCACTAGGCAGATACCAGGTGCCATGGAAGGACGTTTGATAAGCTGAGCTGGGAGTGACGACATCCAATGTGTTTTGAATCGTTTTCATTCCTCACCGTTAGTGATATATAATTGTCATCATCTGATTAGATAAGATTTGAATACAACCAAGATCCATTACCACCGCCTCAAATACATTCAAATACATCTGGTTCCTTCAACACCCGGTGAGAAATCATGGAAACATATGGAAACTGCATCACTTTCATCATCCTCATCACCGAAATGATGATCACCACCACCCATATCACACCTGTGCTGCATATTTCTCAGCCTGGGGCACCAATCAAAGATCCGAAAAACTTGAACACTTCACCCCTGATTTCCACATTTCTCCAACTTCCCTTCAGTTTTTTTCTGCTAAGCATCCCAACACAGGCAAGCTCTCCAGAGTCTAAAAGGCTGGCCTTCAACACCAGTGGCATCTACACCCTCGAAGTGTAACATTGGTACCCTGAAAAGCCAAAGGATCCCAAACAAAACATGGTCTTCCAAACATCATCCCTCCGGGATAACAAGGTCTTTTTAACTTCCAGGAGTTCATGTCCATGAATTCCATCCAATCCAACTTGATCCAAGGTTTTTTCATCAACTTTCTCCAGGATTTCCTTCAAAAACATCCCGAAATCCATCGGAATCCCCCGCCTGTGGCAAAGCAATGCTTGAAAATTCCCAATCTGCTCTGCAGGCTTTCTGCCATCCAAAGATGGATAGCATGGACTTTCATGGAGCCACGAGCAGGTCCCCTTGAAGGACAAGCTCCCCACATTGGCGGCCCGGCTCAAAAAACACGAGGCGCTGTTGCAAGATGGAGATTCTTCAAGCATGAAGCTGCTGGGCAAAAGGAGTAGTGAAATGAATCATGAGGTCAGAAAATGTCAGAAACTTACAATGCAAGAATCTTACGATAAATATATAGCATTTCAATCAGCCCGCCCTTCTTGCAAAAAAAAACAAGGCCGGTTGCCAAAGTGTGTTAGCGCATGTTGACGTCGTGTACATTGCAATGTGCTCACTCGATAATGTGCCTTACTCATTTCTTACACATTGCCCTGGAAGCCGAATTTTTATCGAATATCATCGCGATGCCGCACAAGAAGTCAAACTGGTTGATTCCACAGCAAAGAATGCATCATTAACCAGGTCAACTAGCCATAATATGCGTTAGTGGTGGTGGTTCATTTCTCAGTCCAACTGATTCTTCAAACTGGTTGAAGGGTAATGAAGCCGTGTCAAAACATATTCCACGTGCAGGATCCAGCTCCCGAAAAAATAATAAGCAGAACGCTGATAGAAGAATTGATCATGGGATATCATTGATTTTGTCTTCTAATCCACAATTATCTCCTAAAATGCCACACTTTAAATTCTCAACAACTTTGGGTTCCCAGAGATGAGAAATGATCTAATATCATTCTGGTCTGTTCTGGTCAAGTGCCAAATGGTGATCCTCTTGGCCCATTTTCTGGGCACTTTCATCTCGCGCTGTCAGAGTGGTCGCGACGGTGCCTGAGAGAGGGCCGTTGGATGGGAAACAACGATCTGATTGACTTAAGTATCCAAACAACCCACACCTTTTGCGACCCCACAAAAGTTTGAAGATTCCCAAATTTACAGGGTAGCTGGAATCATATCCTGCACGATTCTGTCGATCCTACGTGAGAGGCATCTCTTCACTCAGCCACCGGCCGCTTGTACTTCGGACACGTCCACAGTGGGCGTCTCATCACCGGACATGAGTGAATCGCGGGAGACCTCTGAAGGGATGGATTCTCGACGAAGAGATGCAGAAATGGAACCCACAAGAAGCCCTATCAAAATATTTCTGGAGATATCAGGAAAAGTGTCCATGTGTTTGTTTTTGTGGTTTTCAATCAAATTGATGTTTCAGATTTCGAGAGTCTAGAATGAAAGGATATAAAAGGCACTGACATGTCTGCAAAAAAAGTCAAGAAAAACTACAGGATCAAAAACATGGTAGTGACACTAGAATATCCAGTTTGATTGGTCAAGTGAGGATGCGATGGCTTTTGCTGAAAGGATTTGTCGACAATCTACTTGGGAATCAATTCTGCAAAAGTCAAGACTTGAACAGATTTGAAACGTAGAAAATTAAATGTATGTAAAAGATACGTAATCTGCCAACAAAAACTGGACCGGTCGCCGTGGATCACTAGCCGCCACCCCTTCCCGCGGACGAATCGGCCACAGGTTCAACAAATTCACGCCTGAGTCTCGCTGATTCCTTCCTGCGGGCTTGCTCAATTCAAAAATATCCAGGGTTTCAAACAAGAAATGTCATCGGTGGCGGATCGTCCAACATATACACGTTACCAGTTGAAACCGTGAAACCCTGAAACAAAGCCACCAACTCCCCGAGCTCTGGATGCAAGAAACTGATTGACATAGTTGTTTATGAGGCATTCGAAGCATCTGTTTATGGCAGCATGGCCTTTCGTGGAAACCAAATCAGCGCTGGTAGCATGAAGATGGTACAAGCCTCATGGATTGCTTCTGTTGATGGGGTCATTGATCTTTGTTGCACTGCTTTCCAAATTCATTGTGGGCTACGGAGGCCAGTGGTTGAAAAGGCAAACCCCACTTCAATAGCTATAAAGCTACCAATGCTGGTCGCTTATGCCATCAATCAGAAAAAAAAAGGCTTATCAATCGGGAGGTTGATCTTCACAAATCAGTGTGGTGATACCGAAACTATGACCACATAGTTCAATTATTTTCAAGGTACCCGAACAGCTTCAGGACAAGATTCCACTACCGGCACCAAAAGGTGGCCGTAAGTACAGGAAACGTCTCATGTTTTATAGGAGAAAAGAGTCTAATTTGTATATGTTTAATGTCGTTGGGCTCCAAACAAACAAATAATATGCATCGAATCGAAGCATATCATATCTGTGATTGAAATGGAATAAAATGAATTCTTTTCTTATTTCCTAAGAATAGGCTAAAAAGTGGATATTTGAAGTACAATTCCCACCCCAAAAAAAGGCTTTAGAAAGTGTCTGGCAGTCAAAATCTCTCGAAGAAAAAGCACATCGTCCACCCCTGAGCTTTCCTGACCAATAGGGATATGATGGTCACGGTGAAGGAGAACCTCGCGAAAGAAATCACTAGCCTCCCCAAAAATCTCCCATGGAATCCAAAAAATGGGGGATTTGGAATATGTTTTTTCCTTTAAAAAATAAGTGATTTTCAGGTTCCATGGTTAATTTTTGGGGGGTAAACCTTTTCCCACAGAAATCTTCATGAATAGCCAAGCCAATTGGCTGAGCTCATGACTGGTAGCCATGTCGATCCTCGGTCATGCCAGCAGTTTTTGTGGGCACTTGAACACCGACTCTGAGTTTTGAAGAGTTCGATATGCATCATATGCATCCAAAAACTGTATAAGAATAAGAAACTTTTGAATATTTTGATATATCACATAATTTAATATTTACATATACTATTCATTACTATTCATCATAAATGTGCAATAATATGATACAGTACCAGTGTCCACGAAATCCTTTCATTCATTTCCACATTACTTGTCTGCTTACTCCAACTGGACAATTCACCTCTGCCAAACTGGGCTTTGGACCGCTAAGAAGCCGCCAAGCACGGCTGAAGCGCTGAAGGACAAGGTACGCAACCTGTGCTTTCGGAGCCACCAAGCATGGAGAGAACATGAGAATTTCAGGGCGGTCTTTCTGAGATGATATGGAAAAAAGTACCCCCACAGAATCATACAAACATTGATAAATGATAATAAATAACTCCATGACTGCAACCACCCAACAACTCAGTGGGATCTGCGCCATCAGATTTTGAATTGCTGCTAAAAAAAAGATTCAAGCCTCTTGTGGTGGGTCATAGAATCGCAGGGCCCCCCTCCTTGTAACATTCACTAGTCAAGAGGGCACCCCGACGAGTTCAGCGCAGCCCATCGACTTCGCCTTGTTTCTAGAAGAATCAAAACGAAAGGCATATCAAGGGATATGACCAAGTCTTTTTTAAAAAAATGCAACCGCATTTTAAAGCTAGTTTGGCTTCACGTAAACCTCGATTACCCGCTGCGTTTCAACTGAGAACCGCACTGGCTTTGAGGTACACAATCCATGGTGATGGAATAGAGCACTGGATCACGTGCATGTAAACCTCAGCAGAATGGAATGCCAAGCATTGACCTTCAAAAATCATGGTGTTTTCACCGGTCATTTCTGGTTGGTGGGATGTCAATTACCGGGGATTCCAAAAAAAAATGCTCCGTTGGAGAACTTTAGGAACTTTGCGGCCAAGCAACATGCAAATCGAAGCAGGTAGCATGCGCAAGCAAAGAGCCTCTGATCTTCTGATGGGGAGCTTGGCAGTTTACCACCCATCCATGAGTAAATAGGCAAGAAACATGTTTAAATCCTAGTTGATAACTAGCAATGTGTGTATATATATATATGATTGTAAGATGTATTGTCGGTTATATCAGTATACAATGTTCTACAACAAAAAAAGAAAACATTAACATGTACAAGATCATGCAAGTCTGTAAAATCTCCACAATCACTAATATATCAAGCAACAAAACTTAAACCCTCCATCTTTTCAACCACTCTCCACCTCCAAAAAAAGGCTGCCAAGAAACACCGAGGGATTAAACAAACCTCCACCGTAGATTCCAAGAGTTGCTATGGCTGAACCTGGAGATCTCAGCATATGTCAGCCACTTTCTGACTATTGCGGGTCTAAATTAAAGAAGGTAACAGAAAACAAAAAAAACACACGCAAACGTGTCAGCCCTCATCATGAAACTTGCTTGATCCATGCCCTCCCAAACTGTCAAACGCCTACATGCAAGACCAATGCCAGATTGCAGCGGCCCAGAAGTACTGCGCAAAATGGAGCGCAACACGACGTGGATTTGGGTGACTTAGACTTGCTCATAAGACAAGTCCCACGATGAATCATAAGCGTGGGTACCCGTATGAATAGCAGTCCAGTAAATGGTATGGATTATTGATCCAACCAGTGAGTGAGAATGATGCAGTGGCATTCTTGGCCAGCTTCATTAGATGCAAACTAACAGCCAGTGCCTGACAAAGGTTTCCCCAGCTGAGCAAACGCGGCAATAAACAGCCTCCGTCGTGCAATGGTGGATTTTCTAGTGCTGCTAGGTGGGGATGAATATCGATGTATCAGATGATGCAATTTGCTTGACTCGACCTAAGAGGATTTCGGTTATCCCTTTTAGACAGCGGGCATGTGCAAGTTGGGACCTTTTTTTTGTCTAGTTTTGCTAAGTCCAGCTATTGATTGCCCAATTTTCTGCTATAGCTCCAATTTGATCATAATTTGTTGAATCACTTGTTGCACTCATAAATGGCTCTTATAAGCCTTAGAATCATGTCAGTCTCTCCTCACCTGCACACGGCATTCAGCATGCACAGCCTTGATGGCAGAACATCCGATTTCAACGAGACTGTCCACACATCTGTGTTTACCGAGCAAATGAAGAGATTGATGTAAATCATGATGGAAATGGGTATGGTTCTGGAATTTAGTATTGTCATAGATTCTGGAGAAGTGATATTTTATATTTTGATATATTTTGATGCGGTCCTTATGTGTCTTCAGCAGCTTTGCATAGAAACCCAGCAGACCCCAAACCCTCTGGGTTCCCCCACTGAGCGGGACTAAACCTGCATGGGGCCCATGCATTTTTCCGTGCGCTAAAAACTCAACTTTTTAGACCTTGGGAGCAACCCACAAAAGTGAATGGAATGAGAAGCTTTGCATCATTCTATCACAACTATATATTTCAAATATGTGACATGTGTGTAACTTATACAATGACTTGGCATACTGCCAACCCCAAGCCCTGGTTTTTAGCGCATAAGTTGGTCATCTTCCTCTTCTCCATCCATCTCCATCCCAAATCGAACCAGGCCTCAAGACTTGCGTGAAATACAAGCTGAAGTATCGAACCGTCCTTTGGAAGCAAGGTGAAGTTGCTGCTGAAAATATTGGGAGACCTGGGAGACCCAACTTCAACCCACCCCTCCAGGAGAGCTTGAATGCGTTAAGGTCCGTGCATTCCATTGGCAAGCAACGTTGCGATGAAGAACACGTTGACGGATAAAGCTACAACCTGAATCCCAAGAAATGAACATCTTTCGTACAGACTCTTTTGGTAAGCTCTTCAAATCTCTTCGACAGCTCATTGTCAAGATTTGTTTAGTTCTTATATATTTATATCACATACGTACAGACTTTTGGGATCTTTTGGGGATTGTTTGAAATGTTTCTTAGTTTTCCTATGTGTCTTCTGGAAAACCGACATAAGTATTCGCACACAAAGGACTTCAATGCACGGGTCTTTCGAAAGATTCTAAGCATCCACGCAAAACGTCGTTTGAGAGAAGAGCAAACACTCTCCTCTAGCCAAGCCTCGCACAGTGTGAAATAGGCATTGGGTGAAACACTCAAATGTCAAGTAAATGTAGATTGCACGTAGATGCACTTAGTTCTCTATGATATTGAAAGGAGATAACATGGAATCACCTAGATCTGTCTATTCTTCGATATGCGAATCATATGCGTATCCGAAGCATCCCATGCCATAAGCCACAAATTGACCTGATTGACCATGATCAAGAAAGAATCCTCAAATCAAATATGGTAGTGCTACTGAGAGTTGTTCACCAATTCCCAGATGTTTTCCTTCAAATGCACGTAAATGCCATCAAGACTGCTTCACGCAGCAAAGTCATTCAGTTTCGGAACAAAACAAACACCTTTGATATCCAAAGTCAAAATGATGCCTTAAATGGAGCCTTGGAAGAGGAAAGGATTTGGAGATTGTCATCTTAAGCTTCCACCTGTTCAACTACTGTCGACTGCAAAGAAGTCCCATCTGAAAAAACCAAGCCTCACTGATCTTGGCCCTCACTGGGCTACGGGGACACTCATGAGCATCATCCTTAACCCAGAGTGGGTGGACTTCAAAATCAGTTCCAAATCTATATAGTCAAGTCTCAAACTCGTATTTTATTCAAATTTCGATCATAACATGATCATAACAATACAGTTGACGTGAATCCTGCACCACTTGATGATTTGGCCGCCGCACAGTGTTGGGGATTTCACTTAGCTCCTCGAAAGGGGAAGGGGAGGGATCTGTTTGTGGTGATTTCGCTTGGAGGTGTGACAACGAAGTGAATCATAAGTGAATCATGTTGGTGAATCATTCCAAGAGGTTTGCTTGTCACAGATTGACAGATGCATTGATTAGTCATTATCCCAAGAAAAGTATCCGCAGTGTTAGACATCAAATCAAAAAGAACAGCTTCTGACCATCTGCCGAATGGTTCTTTTGCTGCTTTTTATCTACGTGCCGTTTTGCTGTGTAGTGCACGGATTCCTTAGCAGCCTCACTCACTGACAACCGCAGATTTTGGTCATTCCATTGCTGCCATGTCTTGTCTGATACTATCACTTCCCATGGGCTCCTTCCCGACTGGCACCATCATCGTTACAGCCAGGCCAATCAGTGGCAACAATATCCACCCTGACATGAGTGGTTTGTTGTGTGATGGGTGCTGCACATGCACAAGCTCAGGATAGATCCCCGTACTGGTTCTTCTCTATCTCATTATGATCTTACATTATAACGGACTCACAATGGACATGTGTCAATGTTGTTTCATCTCCAAGGTGCGTTCTCATCTAGACAGTTTAATATGGGATTTGCGAGGAGTATGTACAGTATCAAGAACAGCAAACATAGAAACAGGAGTCAAACAGGTAAAGGGGTGAGAGTTGGACGGTGGCACCCTCCAAATCTCCCAACATCGGACAGTTGTGCCTGGCAGCAACAGCCAATTAAAGGTGGAACTACTCCATGCATCCTGCGCCAGGAGTTAGGAATTGGATGCATCCTGAGTACACACAAGTCACCCAATAGATTTTCAACCATGCTTCTTGCAGCAACTCCATTTAAAAAAAACACGTCAAGGGTGCTTGTTAGGGTTTCCCATGGTGTTTCTATAGAATATTTGTTTCACTCAAACCAACATTTGTGGTATCTCATCAGTCATAGCACTCCTTTCCTTTTAGAACGAGCTATAGCCTTGCCTTGGCCCACATCCCCCATCATGAGCCGAGCCTGTTCTTTCGGACCCCACCAAACAACCTCGAAATCAGCGGAGTCAAAAGAGTTCAAAGATCCCTCAAAAGTTGAATCTCTTCTCACCGACCCATGACCCAATGTTTTTTTCTCCGGAGTTTCCCCCCCCTCCAAGATGTTTTCCCAATTTCTATGAGGATCACCAGACCAAAATGGAACATTCTCTCCATCAATTAATACATATTATATATATATATACCGTATTGACCATCTCATTCCAAAAATTGGAACATACCTGGACCATATGGATTGCCAAGTGAAGTGAATGTTCTATCCCTGGAGCTCCCAACACACAATTGGATTGCAGGACCAAACGACATCGCCAAGGCCTCAGTTTCATCGGAGAAAAAACCATCGCTTCTCAATTTGGTTGTTTAATAGGGATCCTTATCATAGTTAATTATATGTTAATTATAATCCACAATTTAACTGTGTAGTATAATCCCCTATAAACAGTAAACAATTAGTTGTTTTTTCATTGCTCATCTGAATTGTCTCATCTCAGTTATCAATGCAAAGAAAGGCACGGAGAACGTTTTGTAGTTCACCTTGGCAGGATAACACTGTGGAATGGTCAAAAGAACGGCACCCACCATTGATAAGTTTCACATATTTGGTGAAACGTCATCAATGATGTGGAAACTATCTGTCTGAAATGGCCTCTCATATTGTTGCTTGAAACAATTGCGACTACGAAATCACTAAGAACAACAACCTGATTTCAAGAGAAAACTCCGTATGTTGCTACTGTGATATATTGTACAGTACACGTTTGAGCCATGTCATGTGCAAAGAAAAGGTCATGAGGTGAAATCTGAAACACATTGCACATTCAAAAATCATGAGCATCTTAATACAACCAGTGCAGGTTCCACATCACCGATGATCGACGTACAGGTTCAATGTTTTGCTTTCAATATCAATGTGTGGAGTCAATATACAAGCAAATCCAGTCATCAAATTGATGGTCGTCCCCATGTGCTGCCGTTCTCCTCTGGGTGATTCTGGGTTTTTTTGTGTACTTTAGAAATTGGGAAAAATGCATCCTCAGGATACTGTTGCGTTATTTCATCTCACTTCACAAATCTTCACTAATCAGACTATCTGGATGAATTTTCAAAAGTCACCAACCTGAAACAAAATCATTTCTACAAAGGGGTGGGATCTCCATTTCCTAGTTCACCCAACATGTCGGGGAACCACATGGAAGCGTCATCTTTGTTACCTTTGTCTTCCAAGTTACCCCAGCACGTGTGCGACGTTCTCCAATGACGTTGTCCGCCAGGCAAGCATAAATGGTGGAAGAGATGGTCTGCTGATACCTCAAAAGGTCACATTGCGGACGTCCCGAAACGGCCGTCCAAAGGCCATCGTTGTGCATGTAGAATTTATTTGACATACCGACTAGGTCAGGTTGCAATTTGTGAAACCTACAATTTGCCCCTCTAGAATATCACAAACCTGCAAAATCCATCAAAATCCCTGACCCAAATGCTCCTGGGAAACATCTAGAAAATCCGGAAACCAACGCAACTTGTTTGTCACACATGCAGTGTATTACTAGCGGTAATCTTAGTTCCATGTCCTTTCCAGTGGTTCTTCCCGGCCAAGATACCACGTGAAGATACAAATGCCAGTGAAAAGCCAGGGCAAGCTTGAGGTGTAAACTGCTGCCAGCATCGCCAGGCCTTGCAAGTCTTCAAAGCAAAGATTCCCCACTAAAACACTTATTGGGGGTGAGGTTCTTTGAGGTCCAAACAATTGACTCAAAAGGAATGGAAACATATTAATCAAAGCAGCAGCAACAACAACAACCACAACCTCCCACTGAAACTCAAATTGTTTGTTGAACATCATAAATCCTTACATATCCTCTCACAAACTGCCTGACACGGCTGCAACCAGCACGTTGCCACGTAGCAAATAGTATCCTTGGAGTCCATGAGAACAGAAACAAAACTCATCCAAATAAACAGCCTGGCATTACAGAATTTCCATGTATCGCCTGCAAAATCTGCAGGCAAAATCATGGAGCAATGCAAATCAATGCAACCAAGGCTCTATTGGTCTTGTCACCAATCCATCCAATCGGATACCTAAGCCAATTGCAAGCTACCAGGCATGTAGGCATTCTATAAGGCTGAGGGCGTAGCTACACAAGGTACCGTACCAACAGCAAACATCAATGCAGATTGAATATACTAAAAATCCACTCAAGTTCTATGAGCATCATGAAAGAGTCCTGATCTTCAATAGATAAAAATTACAAGATATATAGATCTGCATGCGTATGTTTCATGTATATAAGACAGTACTTCATCATATCTAGGTACGTAACTTACATAACTAGTGATTACTAGTATACTAGTGACTTCAGGTTCCACCGCAACCATGAACTGCTTCCCGAGTTGCATTAACAGCATCGACCTGAAGTGGCATCCACAAATCGACAGCCAAGCTCCCATTCCTTCTTCGATGGAAAACATATTCATTAAAAAAAACGGAAAACATCTTGACCTGCGATGGCGATGCATATGAATGCGGGCTAGTATCATATCAATAGGAAGTGTCATATGAGCTCATATTATGTAGTTAGATGTGCATGTCTTGGAACTTTTTGAACAGAACCAGCAACCAAAAACATGAGGCGAATCCAACCGTCCCGTAAGATTGACTCCCATGATATGTTTCTGCCAAACAAAAGTCATGGAAAAATCCACATCGAATCCATTCAGTGGAAATGGAGAAAATGCCATGGAATGAAATCAAATCAAGTATCAAATTATACCAAGCGACGAAAACTCAATCCGGATTAGCTTGATCCCTATCCGGCTACCACGATGTTGAATGCAGTTGATTGAGGCTCCCGGCAAGATACCTTGGGCACTATTGGCCAAGCCAACCTTGCTACCGATGCAAATCGAGGAGAGGTTTTCACATCTCCAGATGTATCAAGAAATATTATTAAGATAGTAAGTTATATCAAATTTCGAGATTGTCACCTCCCCACTCACCATACTAATTTTCCTGACGTTAGCGGATCGAAAATTGGTGAAAGACTGTTTCGCCATGATGGCTTCCTCCTTGGATTTAACGAAATTTAGTGGTTAGTCCATCATTCCCAGGGAAAAGTTTCGGGTCGCCGCTCACCCAAAGCCAAGCAACAAATAAATTCGATGCAGGCTTTCCATATTTCACCTTAGAAACTTCATCCATGCAGGGATAGACAAGAAAAGTGCGAAGATTTTTTTATTGGACTGTTCCTGGGGGCCTTCACAAATGAGAAGACCAAAAAAAAGAGAAAAAATTAGATATATCAGGTATCGTCACACAGACTCCATTGTTTCCATCCAAAAGGTCACATATAGCCCATGGATCCATGGAATAATTAATCACAGACTACCAACACAAAAACCTTCCGCCGCAGGCGACTTTTTTCATTTTCTCCACGGCCAAACGCATGGCCACCTCTGTACAAGGAGCCGTGGAAAGGGAAGTGTTTAAAGGGGATTGGTATGAAGCTAGTGCCTAGAATTTGCTAAGTCACCTCCGCATCCTGTACATTCAAAATGTTCCTTTATTCGAACATCTGGGTTTGTGATGAAGATTCAATCTAACGTGCAATTTCAAGACTTCACCTGATAATGGAAACAATGAGAAAGTCTTGTATTTAGAAAAAACACCATCTGAAAAAAGGGAAAGAGAAACCTGAAACAATTTCAGAACACCTTGAAAAAACTGTGCAAACCAATAGATTTCCATGCCAGCTTCGATCCAACAAAAGTTGACTTCTGCTTTGGACACCCAAAACTGTTACATCATGTTACATCCACAAGACTTTGGCGAAAAAAAAATGTCACATGGTTACATACCCCTGCATCTAAGATGTACAAAAACAAGGTAGCCACAGGGTATGGCACGCCCACATAAATCAAAATCCCCTTGGATGTCGCATATCATCGCATACCTACTCAATAATGGAAGCCACCTGCTTCAGATAAGGTTTGGTTCTGTTCACTCATTCCATCAAAATGAATGCTGCGGGAATTTTCCAGGTTTTCTTTGGGTGGAAAAGCCACATGTCGATCAGTGATGCCTTCATCTTCGACGGTTCAACACCGTGTCGACATTTTGAACATAGACCAGACCTTGAAACTCGGGACAATCACTGCAATCAGTGGTCTGAGATAAACACTTTTCACTACCTAAAGACACTACCACTACTATTTCATAGACACCTCCGTGGATACCCCTGAATTGCCAGGGTCCCAACCCACGTTTCCCTTTGGAAAGGGATAGCGAGCAGGACTCTTCAAATAACGTTGCATCTGTGGCAAGTCTGTCACCTGGAACCGGGGGACGACAATGCTGAATCCCATGGAAGCTTCTTGTATCTTCTTCAAGCCACATTGTGTTTTTTTTCAAGTGAAGCTTTTTGGAGATTCAGTGGGAAATTCTTGGAAGGCCTCGAAAAATCAAGTAGAACTGTAGAACCTATTCAAATCGACTAAAATCCGATGAGTCTCTCCACCTGCAAGCCACACCTGCTTGTGAAGCTTCGTAATCTTGGGATATAGCGCCAGGGCATCGGATCTCATCTCTAGCAGCCTCGAAACGGGAAACCTTTGGAACATCCATGTTTCCCAGCAGAGAATTCTATAACCAATCAACCATCCCATTCAAGTGCAAAAGCTTGCAATCAGGCGTTTGGCATTTTGCTGTTCATCCTTGCTTTGCTGTTTTAAAATCAAACAATCAGAACAACTCTGTTTCTTTAGTTGTGCTGTCTGCAAGTAAGTGCCATCCTCATCATCCAAGCTACTCTTCTGCCAGTTCCGCAAGCCTCGCAGATTCTTCAATGACACTCATACATGTAACAAATCACAGCCCATGGGCAGGCATACTTGGACAATGGCATCTCTGCCGAGCGGCAAAACATCCGCCGCGGACAATCCGGTTGCAAGGAAGCCCACAGTGCCTCGCTGAAGCACTTGCAAAAATGAACATGTCTTCTTGGAAAAGGAAAGCATAGAAAAATCAGCCATATGATTGATTATTGATTGATTATAGGCCTTTTAAAGCAACAACTTGTGGGTTTCCATGCTGGTTTGGGGAGATGTCAACTGCAAAAGGAACATCACCCAGTAGCCCACACACCCCGGGATGGAATTCCTGAGAACAAATATTCCAGTTTGTGCAGTTGATAGCCACTCGCGCATAACACCCGAATAATCACACAACTGCAACATCAGAAGCGAATTTGCATGTTGCTTGGATAGTTCAAAGAAAATCCAAACAAACACAACTGCAAAGGTTTTTTACTTTCGACAAACGGAGAGAGCTTCCCTTTCCCAGAAATCCTTTAATACCTGTAAAACTCTACAAAGGTCAACAGGTTTTGCTACGAACCATGGATTTAATCTTACCCATCCCAGACTGGACCTGCAGGACCTGCCTTTGTCATTCAAGATGTGACTGCTCATTGGAAGAGATTGTTTTTGTTCATCATTTAATTGTTCCGCCTATTTTCTCCACAAATCAACCAGACTTTTGATAGGCACAAGTTGCCGTTTTCACGGCTTTGGATAAGGGCTTCCAAAGGTTGTAGCTGTTTGGCGGTCCTGGAATAACCGAATCACCAGGGAGTTTGAAGGGATGATTTTTCAAGTTTGACCCAGTGCACCCTCGGGGGTTGCTTTTTTTTTGTTCCGTTTGCCAAATCTCTGTCCTCTGTGGGATGTCGGCAATCAAATTGGCCTTTAGCAGTGAAGGGATTGGTTGAGAAGATTGGATCAGATTTTGTATCGACTTCCAGCCTGCTCTCCAGGTCCAACGAAGGGGAAGCTCACAACCAAACCTGACATGTTGAAGGAAAACATCCTGCACCAATATGCACCGATTGGTACTTTTACGTATTTCTGCTGTAACCCATCTGCAACAATCCCAAGTACAACGGCTTTGTTTGTCGGATTTTTTTGTTGAAGTATGAATTTCTCATTCATATAAACAATCCAATTTCTTGACCTCACCACACATCTGAATCGCATAATTTTGCCATCTTGCAGTTGCCGGGCTGTAGTTCAACTAAAGATAATCCCGGGCCCCTAATAGGACCAACATCAACATCTCCAACGCTTCGTTTTGTCCTTGTGACTTGCCAAGCTGAACAGCACGTGGCAGAAAAAAAACACCGAAACGATCTCAAGAAGGATGATTGTTTACATATTGCATCGTGCGCTTCCGAATAGATTTCAGGCCCTCATAACATACAGTATATGATGTGTATACACACTTATCAATATCCATATTGATATGCAGTCCAGTGGGTGATTTCAATTGCAATGATTCAGAAGCCCTTCCATTGATAGTTGGCAAGTGAGATCGTCAACCAAACTGATGAATGAAACAATCAAGTACTTGAAACCATATTAGCCTAGCAGTACACGATCTGGATACACTCTTGAAACAATCAATACTGAAGATAGCCGAAAATAATCATATTACAGATACACTCCAGACAGCTAACATATGCATGGAAGTTCGAGAACTCATCTTCCAAACTACCTCCAAAGGAATCTGTTTGTGGGAAGGGTAAGTGTTATATATATATATATGATCATACAAATCACGAATTCCAAAAATCACTGCCCTGAATTCAGATCCTTTTCTGAAAGGTTTTGTTCCAATTGACTTCACATCCCCACCTCGTGCATCCTTAATGCCTTCTGCCACCATATCCACCAGTGCAGACTCCGCTAATGTTGTTCCACACAACTTCCCGCGCTGCGCTACGTAGCGCACCATGGCCTCTCAAAAATTGGCGTTTGTTGGTCGTACTTATGAATTCCTTCCATGCTCGGCAGCACCGTTGTCGACACAATTTGAATAAGCAGGGAATCTCTACCAACCACACTTAGCATCCTAAACAAAAGGCCTCACCTGAGATGTATACCCAAATCAAGTCATCTTTTCTGAAAAGGTCGACCGACTTTTCAGACTACGGCACCTGTGACTGCACAAGTCTCAAGCCATCAATCTCCAGCAATGGCAGCTGACCAAAAAGTAACTTTCCATCTCTTCGAAGTTGCAAAAACTCCTGATTCAGGGGCAAAAACATGGGGATCCCACCAAAAGTGGCAAAATTGGTATGACAGAAATGAAACCATACACAAAAAAAGGTTATCTGGAGCCACCAGTTCCACCAAAAGTCTGGGTGGCGAAATTGTGCAAAAAAAGAAACATGTTGTAAAAAAAAAGGATGTTACAGGTTGGGTTGATACAAGGATTGGTGCACTATCTCGAACAAGTCTTTGCAACATTACAAGTTACAAGTATATATGGCCGGAAGTTGGCCGAAGGCCTAAGGAAACTCCGCGACGAACCACCAGTATCTACATATCATATTTGAACTTGCAAGGTGTCGCCCAGCCAGAAAAAAAGTCCCATGAAATAGGCTGTTCATTCCCCAAAATGTAGGCCATTTTCTCCAAAGATTTGCAATGGTGGGGGATGATGATGTTGTGACACTGTGACCACAGGTTCAGAGGAGTTACTCTCCCCAAAGCTAAAATAGCGCCTGAAAATAGGGCATCCCACAACAAAACTAGTATTCCAACCATTCATTTGCAGGTGCAAACAGTTAGTTTCAGGGAGGGTGCCCGTTCTCACATCTCTTCACCATAAACCTGAGTGGCCGTTTATGACATCGAAATCCAACATCCGAGTAATTGAAACCCTTCGTCCTCATGACTTTGAAGCGCCACCTGTTGACATTCGCAATTGCATCTGTCATGATTATGTTGGACATGAATGGAAAATGAATGGAAAAAGGTATAAATTTGATCAAATTTGTACAGCCATTAAGAAATGCTGGCTGCAGGTCATTCCTGACGAATGGCTACGGCTCAAAGGCTCGTGGAAGGCAAATACTATAGAATGACCAGTCTGGTTGTTCGCCCTTCATTAATATACAGTACAGGCTTGAAACCTTTGGCAAGAACATAGGCCATTGAAATCTTGCATCTTGAACGCAGACTATGGCATTGCAGATCGAAATTTTATGAAATCTTGCTATGGGCTGGGAAAGCGAAGAGAGGTAGTCAAAAAAAGCCCTCAGACGCCCTCAGCACTTCCTTCAATTGTCGTCCAGTAAGCCCCCTAAACAGGTCAAAACCATTCAAACTTATATTATCCACCAAGATATCATTTATGCGCATCTTTCGCCTCTTCCATCAAACTTCTTTGCCACCAAAGTCCATCTTCCACTGAGATCTTTGTCCAGCCTGTTCGAAAGTTATTTCGGAGGCTGCCATCATCCATCGAACTTGTTCTGCTAAACCATAGCCAGCGAAATAAGTGAGGCGTATGGGCGCGCTGCTCGCCTTCCCGCTCAGAAGCTGGAAGTGTGGGGATAGCTGTAAGACGCTATAAGGCATGGCAAAACAATGCCAAACACCTATTTCAAGAAAAGGTGCAAGTGCAACGCAAACTTCTTTCATTTTCTTTCCAATATAATATCTATTATATATGTCTGTTGATATCTAGTTTGAGGAACGCGGAATAATCGCTTTTAGGGCAATGCGGCGAGGATGTAATGGCCTATGATGGCCGCGTATGGCAGAGAGACACTATTTTAGAACAAGGTGGATCAGCGCTCTGCTTGATCATGACAAAATGATAATGATTCAGTGCAATATGCACTCCATAAGCATCAATGTGGCAAAATATTCGAACTTTTGATCAAACAGTCATAAAACTTTCACCAAATTCATGTTACCGTCACCTATAACATTTCACATTTTGATGGTTCCGCTTCCGATCCTTCAATTGTTTTTTTTGAACCCTCCAGCACCCGCACCTCGGCATAGCCATCCGACACTGCGGCGGTTGAGGTGGGGTGTCATGGAAGGCATTGTTGGGCAAGCATTCAAAGATAAGGGAGATCTGAACCCTAACACTAAAGGATACACAAAGGATAGACTCAACCCTGGTGGATTTGACAGATCATGACAGATCTAGCAACAATCACCAATAATACCAAGCTGGATAATGAACAATGAAGAAAACACGAGGCATTCTGTAATATTCTAACATTCACTTGTGCAGGGTTCCATGAGCAAAGGTTTTTATAGATGGGGATGGCTTGCCAAGTTTAACTAGCTAGAATTCCCACAACATCTACGTATAGACAGTCCCCAATGTATTGGATAGCAAGGGAGAAGGGTTGTTGGCCCAATGCGGGCGCTTCAGCTGACAGATATGAAAGTTCTCTTCATTTGGCTTTCTCACAACACAGTACAGTAATCGGTCAACACGCCACTCTGCAATGTGCAAGCTTGATAATTCACTTCACATCTCTCCGGTCACCCATCTGTCCCTCTGTCCTACTTTTCGAACAAGACACTGCCAAATTTGCCAAGTGCAAAGTTGACTGGAGGCAAACAACTCAAAGAACACCTTAGCACACCATGAAGAAAGCTGGAATATGTTGGGATTATTTGAACAAAATCTGGATTGAGAACTTCTCTGTCCAGAATACTGCCTTTCTTCTCTTAAAATGCCCAAATTCATTGCACCAAAACCTGGCATTTTCAGCAAAGTGATCACCAAAAATATCATCATCTCATCTTCGTCAAGATTTCTGCCGAGAAGCAGCAAATGTCCCAAGATTCGAAGGAAGAGAATCAAGGACACACTGTGTCTCATCCCCCGCAGCTGGACCAAAATCGAGGATGCTGCGGAAAGCTGGTGGTTACAACTCACACCATTTACACAGAAACATGCCATTGTGTGTCAATAATTATCAACAAATATCAAGATAAAAGTTGGATAAACAACAAGCAGTAGCGAAAGTATACCTTAGTATATTCTTCCATATTAAATCACTTGATACTTGATAGTAGTTTCCTTTAAATTTCAACTACTCAATGTACTTTCCCCCCTTCAACTCCTCCATCCACACTTTGCGAGGGAGCCGCACGTTGCGTATCTCCACCTTGGCAGGTAAATGTTCATCCTTGAACCTCGGCGTCAACAGCAAACTGCTGCCAGGTGGGTCCCCAACGGGTGGAGTTCCATCCATAGGGAACCTCCAGCGAACCACCGGGCCGGGCCTTAAAGGTGGACTTTGCAAGGAACCCAAAAAGAGCATGGCAGCACTGCGACCTTGGGAGGAACCCGGTTTTGCTGGAAAAAAAGGATGATTTTTATCAAAGGGAAGGCTTAAAGGTAGGGGTGTACACCTGATAATGTGGAAGACTGCAATTTGCTAAATGGCAAAAAGCCATGTTGGAACAAACATGTTGGCCTTCATAGCAGCATACTTTCAAGAAACCAAACATGTCTGATGGTTCTTTTGGTGTGCTATTGTCTTGTTTCCCAACATCCCAACACACAAAGTCACAGATCTTTGGGGCGCCAGACTAGGCAGGGTATGATATTCCGTCCCTGGCACTTCACACACCTTCTGCTCGTCGATGAACATGATCATGCCCTCAGTAAAGGAAAAATGATGTATCATTGGTATGGTTGCCCATGGTTCAAATGCAGCGTGCAAGGTCTCTATGCATTGGGCCGATCTATCTAACAATATTTAATACATCTATGTGTCTATGTCGAATAGCAAGTAAAATGGAACTATTGTTTTTATTACAAGTATCCGCATTGTACATATTGATATCCTGTGCTATTATACATCCATCATCATGCTTCATATGCTCTCTGACAATCCAACACTAGATTTGGTGCATGTCAAGGACATCCTACCCCCCCAATCCACACCCCTGAGACTGAGGTTTCCGTGCTCCATCAGAGTGCTCGATTTGTCCTTTGGAGTTTTCAACTCCACTGGCCTCGAGGGTGGGGATTTGTATCCCCAAGGGAAAGCTTAAGAGTTGAACTAGTCAGCAAGGAAAAGCTAAAGGCTGATGATCTACAGCTGAATCCACGAATAAATCATCTCTCATTCTGTATTCGGGGGATATCATATACCAATCTGAGGCCGAAAAGACTTCTTCGAATGATGTCGTCTACGGTCGCTCTGGTTCCTCCGGAAAAATGCCTAAAGTACAGTACATTCTATGATATTCTGATCTCTTAGGTCACAACTTGGGAATGTCCATGCTAACTGTACGTTTAGCATTATTTTACATTATATATAGAACATGTATAGTACGATATAGTACGAGTACGTACATGTATATAGATTCGATCTTCAAATCACATACATCACTCTCCAGCACCTCCAAAACACAAAACTACCATCCTGCCTTCAGTTTGATATTGGTCCATCGATTCAGTGGCAGCTCCTTCCTGAGCGGCTCAGGCCATGCTTTTTCCGTGAAACTTCTCCAACGCCCCTGGAGCTCCCCCGACGGAGCGGCACAGTGCTGTAAGCGGTTGTAGGACCTGCTTGTTGCTTGTATGAAGCATGTCGTCTTCCCCCTGAAAGCTACATGTTTCGCATGTCTCGGGAACTCAAGACAGAGTTTACTAAGCCAAAGACAAAGCAAGGTAAAGTAAACATTTGCATACATTTGCTTCGTTTTTTAAACCGG
The DNA here is from genome assembly GCA_000507305.1 of Breviolum minutum Mf 1.05b.01. Lineage (NCBI taxonomy): Eukaryota > Dinophyceae > Suessiales > Symbiodiniaceae > Breviolum > Breviolum minutum. The sequence goes on along the minus strand of DF239578.1, from coordinate 201,908 downwards.
CCTTTTTCTAGCTGAATGATGCTGAATGTATCTCTTCAAGCCAAACATCATATGTTTCACTAGATTTCTAAACCATTGGTGTCTGCAATGTACTATCCCACTGCTGTAGCCTCTTTTTGTTGCCCCTCTAGCCTTTGAGTTCACCTCTGTTGGGTGCAAAGACTTTACAACTTCACAGGGAACAAAGCCTGGCACAACAGGCCTGGTGAAGGGAAATATCGATCATGTCGACTCAGGGGATAAATGCCAGCAGCCTCAATGCTCTTATTGGACGTAGCCTTTGACACCATGGCGGATTCCAACGAGGCATTTGAGGCAGTCACGGCGTTCTTGGTTCGGTTGGACATTAAAACGTGATGCTGTGCACGAATGGTCTCCAAGAATGGAGCTACTTCTGAATGATTTGCCTTCTCACCTCGCAGCAACTTTGACATGCTGGGACATCACGTTGATGCAGGAAAGGTAAATATCAAAACAGCCTCCGACTCCAGACTTGTCACGCACAGGAAGCATCCCTTCTGCAGTGCACGAGATCTGATCAGCCGCACCAACCTCCTGGCACTGCTTGTTTTCCCAGGCCCCTTCTCGGGTTGCCATTTGATAGCAGTGGATTTTACAGCTTTCAAAAACTCCAACACAGCCTGCAAACTGGCTCACTTGGCAAATCATGTGCCGATCCAAGCATGTCTTCGTGCAGTTTTTGAAGACATTGATGAAGTCAGCAAATGCCAAGGGAGCCCAAGCCAAAAAAAAAACAGATGCACATGGCGGTCATCTTTAGCGCCCATGACTAAGAACGCAATCCTCAGGTTTAAATAAAAACCTTGAGCCAAAAGACCTGGCAGGTTCCATCTTGACCAAGTGATATGAAACCAATTAGGACTGCCCAAGGCTGTGAGGTGTGCACATTTCACGCACCTTCGATCTAAGGTTTCGTTTTGGCCCAAGGCATCCATGGAGATTTGCAGCTGCGTCCTGGCAGGTTGGAGGATGAATATGGATTCGTGTGGATGTTACCCAAACTGGTAGGCCGTTGGTACTGTTCATCCCGGGTTCTTATGCGATATCTTAATCCAATAATAATACAGTCCAATACATCCATGCAATCATATTAAATCACTATAGGAATTGCTTTGCCCCACCAAGCTATTCAGAACCGCGTCAGAGAGACGTTCCGTTGGCAAAATACACGAAGGGAATGCCTGGCACGGTCAGCCCAAGGTGCGAAAACATGGTTGCATTTGTGAAAGCATGCATCAATCGATCCATGCAAAATGGATCAAAATGAAGAGTTAGAATGAACTTGAGTGCAGCGGGGTGAACGAAAGCTGGGAAAAGTAAAGGGAGTACCTCAAGAAGCCCAGGATGGTGAGGATGATGCGGAGAATAAGGAGGAGGATGATGCGGATGGGGAGGATGATGAGAAGAATGAGCAGGAGGATGATGATGAGGATGGGGAGGATGATGAGGAGAATGAGCAGGAGGATGATGATGAGGATGGGGAGGAGGATGAGGAGAATGAG
>DF239578.1:132458-197122 GCA_000507305.1 Breviolum minutum Mf 1.05b.01 | reverse complement strand
CACGCGAGGCTATGCAGTTTCGATATGTTGTGATGAAAATGTATCCAGGAATGTCATTAAAAATCTTCCTCTTGTTGCGAACAAACAAGGCATATGTTCGCGCAACATCAACATAAATGCTATTTGAGTATGAGCTGAAAACACTGTAAATAGCAGTGTTTTATTACATTTGCATCATCAAACACTTCAGTTCTTCGGGGAACCTCCCGTCCCTACCGTCATTTGATTTATGTATGACTGTATGATATGCTTGAACGAATTGAAGGGATGTTGATAGTTCTGATTGTAAGCGCCACCTGCAAGGATGTGTCTTCCTACTTGCAGATCTCCATGCCCAACGCACAAGAGTCTCAGTTGCCCTTCATCCCAGCGTCCGAAACCCGAACCTGCTGATCTTGAGATAGGTGGTAGAGAAAAATGTCGAAAATCCCACCGAAACACATGGTGTACCTGGACATCTTGACATTTTGAGCTGTCAAATCTTGCCAATCTTGATTGGGATGATTTAGGATCAAGCAAACTCCTGTCCCAATTCCAGCCGAATCATACGGCGTGGAAATGACCTACGTCAGACAGCAGAAGTGGCACAAGGTCATATGAAGAAAGTTCGCGAGGTACACCAACTTCTCATTTCGCTTCCAGACTCCATTTCTGTACGACCTCGGCTTGTTTCCATCCAACGTTGTCACCAAGGGAAGTTTCCCGACAAACACATTGGTCTAGATATCAAGGTGGGTGGATATCATGGAAAATGCACATATCTTAGCTTCATGAAGTTGGAAGTTTGCCTTACATAGATTGTCTACAATGACTTCAATATACTTCAATCTTATCTGCCAGTTCAGGTTGATGCAACCGGTTCAACTTGATTCACAGTGAAGTCATACCAACGTCGCCATTGCTAGGCAGGTTTCAATTGCTCTAAATCTGATCCGGCTGGATGACTGAGTGGACGGCTGCCGTGGCTCCTAAAACGACGGGTGGCAGATCACTTCGTATGGATGGTCTGAAGTGGGACTTTCAATCAGAATCATCCTACGATAAATATGAAGCACATCGATCCTTAACGGTTAACCCTTCCTTTCCGCCTAATATGAGTTTCAGGGTGCAACACCCGGCAACTCAAATTTCCACAAATAAATACAAATGATGGATGAAATCGGATACCTACTACTCTCCACAAATTTAAAATTGCAAGAGAAGACTTTCTTCGGATTTGAGATCCTTGAGTTTCCCGAACTGCCACTCTTTGTAATTCTATCAAGTCAATATGTAGTAATGCATTTTCTTGTATCTGATCGGAATGTACTGTCTCTTACACTATTGCCTACTCAAATGTTCAACATCATACAAGTACGAGTATCTTGTGCTGGAAGTTTCCTTGTTTTCGTTGTAGCAATCCAGGCAATCTCGGTTTGAAACATGTCCTTTCTGCATCCAACCAACCCAACCTGGGTCAAGGCTTCCCCAGGAGAAGCATCCATTGCCTCGTTTTGGGACCATTCATTTTAAAAGAAATCTGAAGAGGGTTGCTGTCGTGGTTGAAACTTGAAAAGAAAAAGCCTCAGTGGTCCAAATATCATTGGTGATGACGGTGATGATGTCTGTTGATGCTAAAGGCAACGATGTAAGATGGTTGTCCGGTTACTTCTAATGATTGTTTTTTGGGGATAGCAAGCATCCTTCCTCCAGTGTGAGAGGTGGGATCCAATTTCCAAACAGCTATGAAGCTGCTGCGGCTTCAATGGCAACTGATCACTATTTTCCGTGCCAATGTCGGCATGGCACTAACATGCACTAACGATACATTTATGAGTCTAAACGAATGTTAAAGTGTTAAAGTAACATGTGCAGATGATCGAGGATGATGCCGAATATCTCTAGAATTATGGATACCTCATATGAGGCCAAGGAATCCGAGGCTTTGGCTGAATCAAGATCTGAGGTACTGACGACGACTGTCTCGCCATGCGCGAACGGATAAAAGAAGCTTTTTGCACACTGGAACTGGAATCGTGGAAAACTCTGAAGCTTATCTCCACATACTGCAAAAAAAGGGTGACAGTGACCTTGCAAACAAACAATTGTGAATTTGTCTTTGTTGCACCTCAATTCATGCGTCACATAACATCATTGTGCGTGAAAATGGTCAAATATAAATGTTAAATAGTTAAATGATGTTAAATGTCTTTGCTTTGGGATCTCGTCCTGCTGTGTAACTGGCCAAATGTGGCCTTTTTGGCGTAGCATCGTGTAGCCTCCATGGATTCTTAGAGAGAGCTGCGGATTGGTCTGGTTCGTCAACATGGATCAATGGACAAATGAGACAAACTGGTTCCTTATGATATCGATTCCTAGGTAGCTTCCTCATCTCGTTCTCCTCTGGCATCTGATGTTCAAACTTCGCATCAAGAATCAGTTGACTGGATTTGATCCCGTAGATAAGTTAAAAGCTCTGGTGCAGACTGCAGTCTGCAGGGTCGTGGAGTCGTGGATGCCGTGCCGCTCATTCGTATTCATTGGTCTGATTCAATTGAATTCACCATCAACCTATAATATCAACCCCCCTCCAGGCACATCTATGTCACATCTTCACATCCGGCCCTCCCTCTCTGATCAACATTCATCAATTCCTTCAAGAATGTGCATCAAATGGAGATTCCATCTTTTTCAGTCGTTGGTTTCAGTCCCACCAAACTCTGCAATGCTGGAAGCCTCTTCGACCAAACATCGACGACAGAGACATTTAAAGCCACGCGAACGCTGCAAGTGTTCACGCCGTTGGAGCACATCAAGGTTTAGAAAACCTGGCACCGGAGTTTCGTGTCACGTGGTACCACCCATGTTGCAGGTGTTCCATGGGAAATGTACATGAGTGTATGCGTAGGATGATTGCAGATGTATCATGTTCTCAAAAAATCTCAAAACAATGACATGATTCTCATGACAAGTGCACATGATAGGTGTCCCAATCAACCGTCAGCTCCCAACGATACAACTTCACCCCAAACTGTGGCCTTCTCGCAGTTCCGTGTCAGCACTTCCCCAGCTGAGATTCTACGAAGCGCACGAACCAAGACATCTCCAGTGGAGAAGAGGACACCAACGGCACAGTTCGGTTCACAGGAATGTTGCAAGAAGGAATGAAACTTATAGATCCCAGATGCCCGTGGCACCTGCAGTCCCATGGACAGTATGATATATGGTGGAAAATTAGTTTCTTGTTTCCAATACGCGCAGTGAAGAGCGTGTACTTGTGGCATCATAAGGATCTGAATGAACACATTTCTGTTCGCTACTTCAAGATGGAATAATTACGTTGCAAAGCTGCTCACAAGGCCTTGTATGCCATCAGTGATAGATATATGAAAATCCTTGCTAAATCCTTATATGCGCAGATATCCCAGATCCCAGATTAATTCAATTTGTACAGACTAGTTACTAGATGTATGCAAATGTCACAATTCGTTACTCTGCAGTATCATCATAGTCATACATGTTGCCTTTGGTGGTTCTGTTTGATTGTTTTTGCAATTCCCAGGGGGATGATAGGGATCCCTCATCGACTATATGGAGAGTAATAGGAAAAAAAACAAGACACAATTGCAAAGAATTCACATCCACGAAACAGAGAGTTGCTGGCAATTTCTCTGCCACTTGGCCAGGACAAAAGCTATATCTTCAACGGTCGCAGTGTCACAAGCCTGGTTGGAAATAGAATATGCTTGCTGCAAACATGTCCTGGGGGGCATGAGAATGGTCAAACTCCAGTGGCTTAAAGGCAATGAGTCTTTTACTGTGCTAATGTGCTCCATGAGCTGTGAAGGATCTGCATAGAAGCCATATTAGCCCGTCTCAAATTTGTGACTGAGTATCCCCGAGCATCCCGAAGCTGACATCAAATTATTTTTGATTCTGCCAAACTTATGATATGCTCTTCAGGTTGAACTTCCACAGTGGGACTGCAAAAAGGTGGCAAAATGTGGCAAACTCTAAACCCCTGAAACATCTCAATCCCAAAGATCAACAAAGTCTCCTTTCTAGTTCCAATCCATTGGTAGAAAGCTCCGAAAAGGACTCTAGCAGCCTCAAAATTTTCACTCCATGTCTGGCATTGTTGACGGCACGCCAACGGGAACCCAACACATCAGCTTGGTCGCAAGCCACCATGAATGGCGGCTCCTGAAGTATGGTCATTCCACGTGCCAAATCGACCTTTGTTTGTAGGGCTCGACCAGCACAAGAGGTTTGCACCACACGCAGCTGGGATGGTTTCCCCGCTGAAGCAGCGTTGGGACAAAGGTAGAAATCCACCTTGCAATGTGAAAACAAGACGATGTCGTGAAGCCAAATGATCCGAACTATCTTCCAATTAGCAGGAGAAAAAAGGCTACCCGTTCCAAAATAGGATGATTGATATTAATATATCTTAATATTAATGTGGGGTAGCGATTAATAAAGGGGTAGTAAATAAAGTGGGCTCACTCCCTGAAGTGATCAATAAAGGGGGTAGTGAATAAAGTGGTCCAACTTTTTTGGTGTTGTTTTTTTGATGATGTTTTTATCCCTTTTGAAACCTCAAATTTTGATCCATTTTTCTATCCCAATACATTTAGCAATAAAGAATCAATTGCACAAGAAGATTCTCTTCATAATCAATTGAACAACTTTATTTCCTATCCCTTGATTGTTTGGGGGGGTGGGGTGGGGGGTGGTTATTAATCACTACCCCTCATTATATATATATATATATATATCATCTACAAAATCACCTTTCATGGACCACTGATGACCACTGTCATTTTGTTTTGAAAACCAAAATGTTCATCATTTTCCAGTTCTCCCTGACCTGGAAGTTCTCCCTCTTTTCGTACCAACAGCCCTTATTGTTGCGCAACTGCCATAAAGATCCTGTAGCATCCAAGTTGACTACCTCTGCCAACGATTTGCCTACCCTGACGAGGCTTCCACGAAAGATGGAGCTTCCACCACCGTGAAGAAGCAGGGGGAGATGATTCGGCCATTGGATGTCCTGGTAGTAAAGTCCACAACATACGACATGATGCTGATATGATATGACTAAGATTGGGCAAGTATTTTGTCTCATGTTTACTTCCACCTTCAACAACGACAACAACTTACTTTTACTACTATTCCTCCTCCCCCTCCTCCTCTTCCTGCTGCTGCTGCTATTACTAGACAAGAACGACTACGACAACCACTACTACCACCACCACAACGGCGACGGGCGGTGACAACGATGACAACAACGACCACGACCACACCACCGCCGATGACGAAGACAACCACGACAACATGCGACCTCAACAACCACAACTAGAACCAGCCATGTACAAGTGAGTCATCTCCTGCTCTGAAATCAAAACATTGAGACGAAGACGTCACCAACAAAAATATCTTCGAAACTTCACCCAAGCATCCAGCAAAAGATCTGCTGCCAAGAGAAGTGCCAGTGCAATTCCAGTAGATTGTCGAGCCATCGTGCGAATTCTATCAATTTGTGGAGCAATTTCGGAGTAGGTTCTGACTCAATGATGAGCGGCCACGGCGGCGGACTTCCGTGATCATCCCCTCCGTGGTCACCCCTAGGAGTTTCTCCACGTGGCTCGCGGAAACCCAGCGGTCCTCAGTCCGGAAACCTATCGAGGCTTCGTGCCATGCCTCTGCCTAACCATGTTTGGGAGCGCAGCTAGCTTCAGCTTTGCCTCGAGGTGTTCGCTTGCTCGGAGGAAGGCGGCGGTGGCGGCTCTTTTCCTCTCAATCTTCTCCGGACCGGAGGTAGCAAAGCATTAACTACTTCAAGCTACAGAGCATCAGCCAACTTCGGCGTGGCAGATTGCACTTCATCCGAACTTTGATGGTCACGGGAGCTAGCTGACCGCACTGGGGGCAGACAACTTGGCAGTCATACCCCATGTAAAGCTCCTGACTCACTCGGAGCACTGGATGCAACAGTGCATTCAGAACTTCCAACAATTCAGATTCCCCATTCTTCTTGGAGAAACGAACTGCCTTCAGTTCCTTCCCCACTCCAGAATCGAACATATCCAGCTGTACCAGCTTGACAGGTGCCCTTTCTGGCCGCTCCACAGGTGCCTTTTCTGACAGGTCCACGGCTCGAGGGTCCACAGCTGCCTGAAGCTCCCTGGCCTTGCCCTTCAGACTGGCACTTGGCGCTGCGCGACCTGCTGCTGCAGCACCTCCAGCGTCCCTTGAACATCAAAACCCCACCGTCCCCCACTTAAGGGAGACAAGCGTAACGGCTTGAGCCAAAATCATATCATGGCGGACTTCCGTGATTGCTCAGCGGCCCTTAGTCTCCCATCCAGGCTTCCTGCCCAGGCAGGTCCCATTTTATTCGATTCCTTGCTTGCTGAATGTTTACAACTAAACGACCTTGTGAAAGAAAACTGTGAGCGATGGTTCTAGACAGATCTACAATCTGTAGTCTGTTACGATGGTTGGCTAAATGTTGCTTGGTACTGACCATGGTATCTTGCTTGGGGTCCAGCGAAAGTCCTGAAAGCCTCCCTTCACCTGCAATTCAGAAGCTGCAGCATGAGTCTAGCAAGGTTTCCAACAGAAATTGACTATTCCACGTGGAGCCGTTTTTTTGGAGTTTTTGGAGGAGGTCCCTGATTTTCAGGGGAACTTTATGGAACTTTTTTAGTAGGAAATGCTGAAAACCATGGAAAATGATATTTCTACATTCCTACGATCACGTTATCTGAACAACAGTTCCATTTGAAATATCAAAAAGCTTTTGAAGAAAATCGTGGGACCATCGGACCATCCCAACTGGAAGATTCTAATCCATCATCTGACAGCACGCTGCACGCCATTTTGGATGTGAGCTCATTTGGTCAATGTTGAGAGCCAAACAGGGGGAGACGTGTCGCATGACAGTTTTTGTTGGCTTGTTGTGAAATTACAGATCCAGTGTCCCAAATCTTCAAAAGGCATCAACAACCAAAAAGTTTGGATGTGAAAACATCAAACTTATCTCAGGCCTATGCTGGTTAAATATATCAAATCTGGATCTCCCAGTTGTTGGTTGAGATCTGTTGGATATTAGACCATGAATGCTTCAATGCTGATGTTCATGCGGATTCTGCAAGGATCCGGCATGTTTGCATCCTCTCAGGAGTTGGCATCAGCCGGGCCTGTATCATGTGGCACCCAAAAACGGGGCAATGAATTTATATGCATGTATATCATGATATATGATACATGATGATATTGATTGATATCAATTGATATATGTATTGTATATACATCATAGAATCATATACATATATAATCATATACAAATTACATCTTGCAAGTAGCTATCATTTGTTCTTGCATTTTCCCACCTTTGCTGTTCTTTTTTTGTACAAAAAGGTTATGCCCAACTCTATTACTTGCTTCTTTCCACCAGGACCTGGAGTTCTGCAACGCCGTTATGCCAGTCGATGCAATAGATGGACCTGCAGGTCGCAGCACCCAACGACCCATCGAATCACCTCTAAGGCTCCAACGGGAAAATCACATCCAAGGCTCCAACACCACGTTGGGTTACGATGATGTCGCTCAACCCCCCCACCTGGAAGTTGATTTTGACATGGGGAAATTGTTTGTTGATTTGAAAGAAAGGCCTTTTGAAAATGGTTGTGAATGGGAATCCGGAATCTTTTTCTGTATTTTTCTTCATTCGGTATTCTTTGGAGGTATCATTCAAAGTCAACAAACTTGGGAAAATCGAGCCGTTCCTGGTAGCTTAAGATAGTTGTTTGGGAATGTCTTTAAAGTTTGGGCACCGACATATTTTTTCAACCCACGGTTGGTCAAAGTGTAAATTTCCAAAATGATGGACTTCCTACACCTGTTGGGTCCGGTGTTGAGTGACAACCCACATGTAACAAGAAACCCTGAAGATCCGGAATTCCCAAACCTGCGGATGGTGATGCTATTGGCGAGTCAAAGTGGATCTCAATGTTTATGTCAAAAAACTTGATGACGCAATTGCTTCATGAGATTACTGGGGGCTTTCTGATGAATAATCAGCCGATTTTTGGAAGAGGACCGAAGAGGACACAAAATGAACCCGCAAACCCGAGCTGTTTGACCCCTCAACACCATGTGTCCAAGTCGCAGGAAGTTCGAAGGCCGCTGCATCAAACTCCTTGAAAAGGTCGGACTAGTGGCAAGTGTGGCAAGTACGATGGAGACTTCATACGATTCGTTCGACCAAACCATGTTTTTTGTATGCTGTAGATCATATCGTACCTATGTTCCATGCATTTGACACGTGCCAAAAAATGATGATAAATATATATAATATGTATATATATATATATTATACATATCCATTAGCACCTGATGTAGAAACTGATTCGATTTTTTTGTTGCAAATTGCATGTCGCCCGCCTTCCCAAGTTGACCTTGATTGATCCATCCTGCAAGTGGGTGGATCTATCTTCCTATTGGAATATGGACTTGTTGGAATACACGATCCATGATACATATATAATCTAACTATCTTATCTGTTGATGTGCCCCTTGTATGATCTTTCAAGTTTGTTAACATCAGGAGTTGATGATGTGGACTAGATGAATCTCACCGATCTACACTAAGCGTTGTCTTTTCGGCTTTATCTCCTCCACATTCATTCCATCCATTTAATACATCCAATGACAAGTTTTGATTTCCAGCCACGCGACCATGTGACATGTTCATTCAGAAGTAAAATCATCTGGAGAATGTTGTAGAAGCACAATGTCTAGAACCCTTGCTGACTGTGTGCTGATTGCCCCATGGCCTAGATCGGACAACGCACCATTGGTGGCTGACTTACAGTCGGAATGCTCCTGCGGGCACCAAGTTATATCTGATTGTATCAGAGCGCTTGCAGCATTGCTTCGACAGACACAGTCAAGTCACTATATCATTGAGAGGCTAAACTGCCATGCCGCATGATTGTTGAGTTTTTGTCTGCATATCCGATCCGGGATACACCACGGATATATCCGTCATGATCAGGGTTTGTTGTCAAGACTATCCTCATCCTCATCATCATCATCATCATCATCATCATCATCATCATCATCATCATCATCATCCTCATCCTCATCATCATCATCATCATCATCATCATCATCATCATCATCATCATCATCATCATCATCTCCATCATCTGCAGTAGCCTTCATCATGGGTACATCCTCCATCCTTTCTGTCATTCAAATAGCCCTCCCATGCTGCAACGCCCAAAAGCTCCCGCGCGAGCTCTGCGAACTTGGCGCTGAGCCGCTTGGAGGCACCCGCTTCTGGCAGCATCAGGGCGTCGACCAATACACTCCAGGGAACTAACATATCCCACCTATGAAAAACAAAAAAAAAACTCATCTTCCCAACTACCTTTGGATGGAATTTAGATGTGAGTTCCAGGGAAAATTATCACATTGGCTGACATCCATCCGCCATTTCTGAGTTGTTTCAAGTTGCCAAAAAGCTGCTTTCCATCCCACCCATCCACCTGGGCCCTTGTGGTACTCTGCTAGCAGCACCTGTCCAGGATTGCCCTTGGACTCTCCCTGGTTGAATGTTGCATCACGAGTTGGCTACCTACAGCCATAACAAAATATCATCTTCCCTTAGAGTCACGAGATTTTTTCTGGCTACAAGATTAGGGATTCCAAATGTTTTGAAGATTAAAAAAAAAAAATGTGTTCTTTATGCTTCTTTCATCTTTAGTACTTGGAAGATCCAGCTTACTTGTAGGATTCCAACAATTTTGAGCAAAGGTCGTCCAAGTCAATCAGTAAACGCCCTCAAGGCGCCTCGATGAGCTTCAGAAGGTGTGCCTCACCATCCGCCTCAATGAACAGCAACGAGCCAGAAAAGCAGTAAGTTTTCATCGGAGAAAATATGTCCGACTTTGTCCAGTGGATGTTTGAGACTTGTTTCTATCCTTCCAAATCAATCTTCCGCCTTCCTTTGGCAGTCATGACACGAAATGGATTTAGACACTATCATGGCAAGCTTTCCAAGTGATACAGAAGTCCTACAGCAGGAGCACCCCCCATCCTCTCCGAGCCTGCGTCCGGTCTGATGGAGCCTGTCTCCTTGCCTGCATGGGTCACAGAGGTTGAATTGAATGGCTGATCTCAAGAAAGAAAACCAAAGTATTAAACGTCTGTTACAAGGACTACCGGTAATCCATCATAATTCATCTCTACCTACAAGGGCAAAATACAAAGTACATCAAAGTACAAGAATCTATGTACATCTACAAGTGATGCGTCTGATCAAGTGGGCTTGCTTTGTTCCGACTCCAGCCACTAAAGACATCCCATATGAATTATATATGTAATTATATATATATATACGCCAAAATCCAAAACAACACCAAATTCATTCATCTCATCATCTCCAAAAATTGATCCTCGTTCTTGCAACTTTTGAAATTTGCATTCTTCCAATCATCCCCACCTGCGGATCTGATGGCGCAGGGCCACTAGCAGGCTGGCCTGGGGTCTATGGGCCAATGGGCCAGTGGGGCCAATACATCAAACAGATTCAAATCGCATGTTTAACAATTTTGAACCCACTTGCAATGTACTTGTTTGAAGGATTACAGGGTCCAAAACATTCCAAGCCTACAACAAAGATCATCTTCAGAAGTATCTTGCTAGTACACAAGTTGGTGACGAATCACCTCTCAGTCAGGGGTACAATCCACTTACAAAAGGGATCATGACCACTGTTGCTCATCGATTGTTTGTAACAGTCCTTGAATGATGGCGTCGCAGCCCTGACCCTGCTCTTAGCTCATGGCATTTGAGGAGAATGTGAGCAATCCGGATCCTATGTGAAGGATTTTGCCGCTTGACTCCAGACTTGTTGGATCAAGCAAACGTGTCCCAATACAAGCAGCTTTTCAAACAGAATCAATTTGAGATTTATGTTTCCTAAGACAAAGAAAACCAACTTCCAGTCCCAAGAACGTAGAAAAAAACCTTCTCAACTCATAGAATTTGACATCATGTAACCGATTTAGCCACTTGAGGACAGAAGTCGAATATGTCGTAAAGAACTACTCAACAGCTCATGAAAGGCTCCTGGATGGTGGCTTTGCTGATGGCATGCTTCTCCTGCAAACAGCAAGCATCAGGCCAGGGAGTTGGCAGTTCTTCATACTGAAAACTCACATCCAGAAGGTTCCCTTGTCAAGACTTGGAGAAATTTGGAGATCCCCAGCTTCAGATCTCCATTGCCCTGAACCACAACTCTGCACCCAATGAAATCAATTGACACTGCTAGATGTGAAAAGCTGCGGCGGTCCCATCGGCAGTCTTCAGCTTCTTGGTTGCTGCCTGCGTTGCATCGGTGCATCCACTCCCATCACCACAACTAGCTGCAGCACCTTTTTTGCAATCGTGGAATCGTGGTTTCTTTTTTGCTAACATCACAAATGCCTCCTCAAATACCAGGTACGCTTGGGTAACTTTATGTGTAACATATAATATGTATATAATACGTATATAGATGAAGAATATTAGATATTAGTTGATATTTGTAGATAAACTACAAAACGCTACAAACCAAATCCGGGGGGGGTCCAATTTGGAATCTCGAGTCCTGTTGACATCCCAGGCCGCCGGCCCTCCAAGCCTTTTCAGGCTCAGTGATGTAATCATCACTGATGTCTATGTAAGCGGCCACTGCCTTAGCACCGGTCCCATCTATGCTTTCGCCGGTCCCATCATGCTTACACGGATCCGAGACATATATAAAAAACATCCAACGAATCTATACTTTAAAGTGAGATTTACCATGATTTACCCAACTGCCAGTGTAAATGTTCTATAAATGTTCTATAGTTTCAACTTTCAACCTTCCAAACTCTTAAAAACTCTTAAAGTCTCACCTCCAATCCTGAAAATTTGTCATTTGTGGATCCTCCCCATGCTGAGTTCTCCTGGCGCCAACCGCCTTGGCCTGGTATAGGTGCACTCTCCAAATTTTTGGATGACTTCCCATCATCTTTCCAAACAAATGGGGTACGGTATGTATCACCATTCGCAGGAAAATCGCTCTAAATTCAAGAAGACCAAGAATAGATAAGAATAGGGTATGGTATGGTCCTCTCCCATCATCCCAGTTTCCTGTCACAGGGCGACTCTTCAGTAAGTTCATGGTCCCAACTTCTGGGGGCCTCTTTCTTCTTAGCCGCGGTGGCTTCGTGAGCAATTCCTCAGTTTCGATGTCTTGGGGTTTTTCAAAAGATAACCATGAGATTCCCCCCAAAGGTCACAACTATTGCATACTCCCCGAAGCTTAAAAAAAACAAGTAGAAATATGTCCAATATCAATCCATATCACATAAGAACAAAAATAATGGAAAATAAAGAATCATGTTCAGCAAATGGTTGAAAATGTAGTAGCTATTGAATCATCTGCAAAGACATTTAGAACATGAGGCCTCAGACCTCAAATCTGGGATTGGTCCACCTTGACGAGGGATGCCCAATTCATCCACTTCCATATGGCAATGCATTTGGGATAGAAAGCCTAGTAAATGGATCTAAAATACGATGTTTCATCCAACTGCGATTGCAAATGTAGACTTACATATCTTGAAAGATCTTCATGCGCTGACACTATGTCAATATGACAACCTTTGGACTCTGGAAACATGCAAGTACCTCGTTGGGGCATTTTTCCACAGCTTTGGCGGGGCAACACGAAGCCGTCAAAGCTGAGGACCGATCAACAAAGGCCTAAGGCTCTAAGGAGATGATCCTCTTGGAGCTTTGATTGAATTCGATAATGTCGACCTGGGTGTATTGGTAACCCTTCCTTTCCAGCCATGCCACTTCAGCCTTTTGGGAATTCCCAAGTCCTTCGGATGTGGCGAGGAAATCACGATCTTCCTCGGGCAGCCAAGCCCAGAAAAGTCGCTGAAGCTCCCGGCTGTGCTGTGAAGAAGAATCTTCGCCGGCATCTTTGCTGAGGCTGTCAAGGCCGGCAGCTACCGCTTCGGTGGGCAACCGACTCCTTAAACTCTTTCTCTTTCTGCCAAATACGTTCTCTCTGGCAATGCTCCGCTCCAGCGGTGGTAAAACTTTGGACTTTGCCTCGGCCCTTCATATTCTCAAAAAAGAAGACCTGCAATTCGACACCACAACGAACTGCCTTTTCGATGTTGGCCGCCCACAGCGTCCACCATCTGCAACCCCATGGCTTCTGTTCTCCATATAAAGGAAAACACCAACAGTCTCCCCACAAAGCCTCTGAGGATGGAATAGGATCATGCCGTCCGAAATTTGGAGAACCTTTGGGCAGAAAAACCACAGCAGCACTGATCTGCCCGTCATGACTTTGATCCACTAGGGTTTGCCAGGCGGATTCATATTTGCCCGGCCACGAGCACACGCAGGCTTTGGCACGATCTGGAATCACGTTGCCGTTGAACTTCAATGTGTTGCGGGCAGTCCTTTCGCGAATCTCGGAAAGGTACTGCTTGGTTGACAATGGCTCCTGGCAAGCGCAGCGTGCATAGAAAAAGTAAATACAAAAGCAGCATGGAATGGACCAAAGGAAGGCTATGGGCCATGTGTAGCCCCCATCGGCCAAGACCTCTGACACTCTTCCGGCACCCGCTACACACACAACCATTGATACAAGCGCCAAAAAATAAACACCACTGGTCATCAAGTCGACTTGGCACAGGAATGGTGCCAACAAAGCCCTTGACAAAAGTATTTTGCTTCCATCATGACCGCTGCCATGGTTGATGTCCATCTCCGTTTGGTACCACATGATGGTGGCAATCATGTAGTTGAATGCATACCGCAGGGCAAGGCTCGCGAAAACAGCTAAGACTGTCGCTATAACAGCTACCTCGACACTTCCTAAAGACAACACCCAGTCCTCCAATTCGAGGACAAGCAAACAGCTGGAGCAAAAGCCCACGAACGCCACCATGCCCCCAAACACAAGCCAGACAAATTTCCCTTCTACCTGATCCAAATGCAGCTTTTCAAGCTTTTGCCTCCGTCCACGTTCTCTTTCCACTGAGCATTCTTCATTCTGGAGCAAGCGTGCAACACGACCACTGAAGTCCGCAAAAGATTGCGAAATCATCGCCTGTTGATGAGGCCCACGTAGAGGCCCATGTAGCCATTCATGCCCTAGAACTTGCTTGCCACAAATGCCAGGATCATCCCTCAAGCGTACTTCCACTAGAAAATCGCTGATCTCAAATTTCAAGCCTTTTTTTGGATAAAGAATTTGCCAGCCTTCTCCCAGGTTGACTTCAATAGCTGCCTTCAAATCATTCAACATCTCCTGGGTCCCATGGCCAGTGTTTGCCTGCAGGTCATGCTGTAACTCCGACATCTTGTCGACTGCGCAAATGCAGCCAGGTATACATTGGCTCTTCTGCATCGACATATGTCTAAGAAAAACGTAGAAAAACTATGTATCACAGGTAGTATTGGCTTAGAATGGCTTGGATATTCTTGGACACATACCACCCAACCACCCTCTCCCCACCCAAAAAAATCTTACTGCACCAAAAAACACTTTCACTGAAGTTCATCCCAAGAGGACCCCAGCAGCTACAATTTGGGGCCTCCTTGTATTGTTTTCGTAGTTTCAGGGAATGTCAATTGCCTCTGTCTTCTGCAAGCATGCTGAATTTTTTCCGGAGTGGTTGGACAAAAAAAACTAAAAAAATAATTCCAAACACGTCCTATATCAATCCATATGACATAAGAACAAAAACAAGGAAAAATGAAGAATCATGTTCAGCAAATGATTATAAACTATAGCACCTACCAACTTCCGAGCCAACTTCCCATTTTCTGATGGTTTTTTTTGGGTGCTTCCAACAATGGGGTTTTTTGGCCAAAAAAACCTACCCCTCCAGGTTCCCCTACGCAGGCAGGCGGCCTTCGGCTTGCCTCACAGGCGTTTTATTGGAAGATTTAACAGGCAAGGTTCGCCTACAGGCATCACCCAATGAAAGGAAAATAATGCTGAACCAACCATGAATGGGTGATGGGTGTAGGTGATGGGTGAATCTCCATGAATCTCCATGAATCCATGGTATTTCTATGTTTAATTTTTGAGGGGTGTATCAGAAAAGAGGCCTTTTTTTTCTTCAAAGCTGGCTGCGGCGCTGCCTTTTTTGTTCGGCAAATTCTGTACAGGATTTGATAAGATTTTGGCTTCCACAAGTTCTTGGGCATATGAACAAAGGCACTTTTTCATCAAATGAATAACACATCAAACATTGCTTAGGCTTCAGCCATTCATAGCCATGCCTACTTCTTGTATCTTTGAAGCCCGGGATTGATGCGGTGAGCTTAGCTCAGGCAAGTCTATCTACGTGTATATAAAGATTTGGCATGTGTCTCAAATTAGGTTCACCAATGTATCATACAATGCAAAGAATAAACACGCCACAGGTGCATAATAAATGGCACGTTCCGCGCCACCAACGAAAAAGCCTTCCAGGCCCTTCGTGGTCCAAATTCTTGATGCTGCACCCTTCACAAGGTCGAAAACGCTACTATCATCCTCCTCAGCTGTCACTGAGATGAACGATACCACTGCAGTGGGTTCTCTCTATCCATGTTTCCTGCACCAACCTGGCCTTGAGTATTCAGGACTTTGGGAAACAGGTGAAACCATGCAAGCTTCCAAATGACCCATATCGCAGCATACAGCATTGTACAGTAAACTAATACACAATTTCTTCTTTGGGATGCAAAAATGGAATCAAAAATGGTTACTGTTAGATCTTAGGATCAAAAGGTTGAACAAAAAAAACTGACCTTCATTTAACAGCTGTCATGTTGAATCTTACTCATCCCCACTTGAGAATCTGATCCCAACAGGTCCTGTCCTTGGCATCCTGCACCTCCGTCATGACCACTGTGGAAATGTTGTCCACCGGCACCGTGAGGGCGCCAGCGAAGAGGCCAGCTAAGAAGCCCCAAACTAAGCGCTGAGCAAAGAGGCCGAAACCTAGGGACAGTGCAGACAGTGTCTCCTAAATTAGGGACTATCTTTAATGGTGGAAATTCATGGGAATCCAAAAAAATGGGATCCCCGAGTTTATTGTTTCCATTGAAAGAAATTCGATTCATACAAAGATGCATACATTCTCCATCTCTACTGATGTGTGCGTAGATGTGTACATGGTTTCATTCGTATGATTGCGCTCCAAAGAACCCAAGGGCTCCAAGTATGCTGGCGTAAACTCCTCACCACTCTGCGCCATCGGTTCCAATGGTAGAAATCAAATGAAATCAACACATTTCAAAGTCACAACCTTGTTGTAAGAAGTATAGAAATCTTGGTGGACCAGAATGTCCCCTGAGTTTCGAGATTCGCAAACAAATTTTGCACTTGCATATGGAAAAAAGTTGACCCGCAAACGCTAATCCACCCTAAGAACACTCCCTCCGAAGTCACAAGCCTTTAACTCCAACCTCCCGTTTCGTTTATAAAGGAATTGGATCGTTTCGAAAAAAGGGTGGAAGCTCCTTGAAGAATTCAAAGAAGACCAGTTGCAAGGTGCCATATGGAACATCTCTCACCAAAATGGCGGTCCTCACAACTTGCCGCATCAGAGAAAATCCATTTTCAAGTCGTAGAAATGCACAAATAACAGCGTTTCGGAAACGCAAGTGATTCGAAAGAGATGGATTTGGATTGATGATGTGTCAACAATGACAACCTGAATACTAACCATATCAAGGCAAACAAGCACTAGTGGTAACTGTGGACATGCCCCCCCAAAAAAATGAATACATAACCTCTATGGAACCCTATACCTTTTGCATGGAAATACTGAAATCCCATGAAATCCCTCAACATCTCCTCACCCTTGTAATTGGCCAAGAGTCCAGGAAGCAAAGTAGAACTTCGATGCTCCAGGTCTAGAAAAAACGATATCAAAAGCTTCAGAGAAGTTCTTTGCTTTTCCAGCTTGCACCTGCTTGTTCATGAGTTCCTGATTCTGGTCTTGGATGTTGGGCAAAGTATGATTCTCTGAACCAACATGCAGGGTTTTCAGGTGATATGCAACAAATGTTGAGTATCAACGATGAGTATAGACATTTATAGACATTAGATTGCAAAAGAAAAGGTTGGATGGACCCGGATGGAGTGGGCAGACGTGGTGTTCTATGTGTTTGGCACATCTTTGACATCTCTGTCAACATACCATCACTGTACTGTATAGTCTATTCATATCATATGCCCTTCTTCGTACTGAAAGCACCCCTGATTTGGACCATGTCTTGCCATTCTTATTGTCCAATGCTAGTTTTCTCTTGTCATCCTCTACTGAAAAAATGAGACATTTCGTCGTTGAAGGCGTCGTTGAAGGGCATTTGGAGCCATCATCCCATCAGGCCGACAAGCATGACAAGCCACAAAGGGCACCCGCACGGTAGAGCCCACTGCATCTGCAATGGCGCCTGCAGGCACCATGGCGGCGAAGCGCAGTACCGTCACATTGGCGAGGCTGCCATTCAGCAGCCTCAATTCGGCCATTGGAAAGCATCGTTTAAAATATGTCGTCAAAACAGTGAATACTCTGATACTGTCAGACTTATTTTTGAAGAGTTGAAGAGTGAGGTGCGTCTGGTGCAGAAAAATTAGCACATCATTTCCACCAGCAAATTGCCCGCTACCTGGCATTTGGAGATTTTTCAGTGGGCAAGTCAGGACAAGTCGCTGTAAGACCCAGTTGAAAATGGCACGCTTTAAGAAGTTGAAAATCGCAAGTAGCATCGCCTCAGATTCTAGCATACACCAACTTCAAGGGGATGTTTGCTGAGAAAAGTCACGAGAGCAGTTTTTGTAGCAACCTTAGCAACCTTTAAGCTTTTGAAACGTTTCTCACAAAACAAAAAAACATGGCAACAAAAAAGGAGGTGATTCAAAAAACAACAGAAATGATATCCTTTCCATTCGGCAAGTTTCAGCATTGGGTGCTTCACGGCCCAAGTTTAGGAGCAAACCATCCTTAGAAAAGCTCAAGTCTCAACCCCTCCAGCCCTGTAGCTACTGGTAGCATAAGACCTTGAGGGTAAGGGCCCCAAGTGCTTAATTTTTCCGGGGGGGTGGGCGGTATTCTATCCATTTCCAAACCTATCAGATTTGATTTGAATGTCCACAAGGATTCCACCAGCTTAGAAGCAAGTTCATCTCAAATTGTGCCATCGGATAGTCTTTCTAGAATGCCTTTCTTGACAGTTTCCTCCAAACTCCCTGAAACAGTGACATTTAGCCATACAAACGGAAAACTTATCTGCCAACCGTAAATTTACCACCCATCCCAATACCAACCTCAAGCTACCCAATGGACCCAAAAACCAGCCGACTCAAAAAAAAGGACAAGTATCATACAATGCCAGGAAGCCGCCTTCCTCTGCAGTGGGCATTGCTGAGCGCCCAGTTTGGAGACGAACCTGGCACATAAAGAGTCTTTTTGATGGTGCTTGGATTGCGTTTATGGAATCAAGGCATGAGAAACAGCAATTGGAATTCTACCATATTCAAATAATTTATGTACAGTTTTGAATACAGTACATGAGTTTTCATTTCAGCGGGCTGAACTTGCAGCTTTGCCTGCAATTACAGGAGTTCGGTGAGTGGTACGAGTCACGTTCAAACGGAATCTAAGCCCAACCCTCAACCAAAGAGAACCAAGGCTGACCTTGGACCGTACAGGATCCAGGGGTGCTTTAAAGATCCTTAAAACCCTTGTGCGTTTGATGATGTTTGATGTATCATGTGCCCCAGCCTTGGTGGAATCGATGGGATACACCAAACTACATGCCACGGTAGCGGCCACGAAACCGCATACGACGTCCTTACCTTGGGACGTGAAGAATTCAACAATGAAACTGACCCAGTTACAACGGTGAACGTGAATCCTGGAGGAGAGATGTCATCTCTGTTGACAGAAAGCAGTCGAATTTAGGGATCAAACGATCCAAAAGCTAACGAGGGGCAACATTAATGGATAAACACAAGGTAAGCTTTAACAAAATGTTTAAACCTACCAAGTGATAGGGGATTCATCCATGTTCATCCCCATCCAACCCCCCTAAGTTTCATCCAAGGCACTGACTTGATCAGATGAACTGCTGGTCCTTGCAATCCATGAATAGTTGAATGTTTTCACCTGCACAAGTTGCAAGGATCCAAGGGGAAACGGTTTCCAAAGGGAAACTTTGTGTAGTCATCAAATCAAATTGTATCATAGCACATTCATGGTCATGTCATACCAAATCCAAATATATCATATCATATCACGTTCACTATAGATTCTAATTAAATATTGATGTTCATTATCATATTTGTATCATACAAAATATCACACATAAATACGCAGATGTCCTATGATAGACCATCATGCACGACAATATTATATATAAAATATATATAATATATATCCATGTATACACATGCAAAATCCTTAATTTAGCGTCACCATGCCTTTCCAATGGCTTCACTAGTCACTAGTAGTGTTAGTAGTGAAGATAGGTCGATGCACCTCTGAATCTTGCAGTTCCTTGTTGTAGCTCAGCTTCACGATGGCAAACCTCGCTCCATAGCTAGCGGAACAACAAGCCATTTCGTTGCTGTGATCCATGTTCATTTATTCCACTCGGATTGTCAATGGTCAAAATTTATCAATCTTTGATTCAAGCTTGATGATATGTATCAATTATCATCAATTATCACATTTTAAACCTTGTTTTGGCCAAAAATAAAAACTGCTTTGGTTTCTTGAATCCATTGGATCCGAGATGCTTGGCTTTTCCTTCCACACGTGCCACCCAAAGTACACGGCCAGTTTTGCCCTTGTCAGGGCCCACCAAAATCACCACATCATCTCGTACCAAGGGTGGTTCTAAGGCTGGTGGTTCCTGAAAAAAAATGATCAGGGGACCTTTAAATGACAATGGTCCATGCTACTTCAAAGATATACAGAGGATTTAAAATGATTTACAATAAAAAGAAATCGAAAAATACTAAAGGATTGCCTTTTCAGGGTGGCACTGATACATCTTTACAGTCTTTACATGTTTTGGGATTGACTAGTACTGTATACTGTATCCTAGATCTTGGATGATATTGGGATATGCAAGCAGCCTTGGTATCTTTGGGATATTGAAGCTGCACAATCTGTTTACATGGAAGTGAAACGCCAAATCTGAAAACGAGTCTTGCTATGGAGGGAGAACTTCCGGTGACATTTCCATCAAACTTCCAGCCATGATCCTCATCCAACATCCCGTCCAACAATCCAAGCATCAAACTCAATTTGGTCCAGTCTAACGCTTTGTTTGGGGCTCGTACCTCAGGTCGAATCCACTGGGCGGAACCAAAGATGGTTTGCTTTCCCGTTAAAACTGTAACAAGGACCTCTGTGCCAAAGCTGATATAACAGATGCAATGAATATTCGTCATTTGGGATTGTCAGTTGGTTAGGTAGCCAAAAAGCATCCTGGAAAGCCCACACAACAGCAGTTGCGCTCTTCCATCAGCCCAATGATCCATTACACATACTTCCACCATCCACATCAATGACCCCACCTACCGTGCATCCCCATGGTGCCTCCATCAGGGTCATAGCCTTCGTAAAGATCTCCAGCTTTCAGATATCGATCGTATGACAGGCTCATCAGCGCTGAAGCCTCTTCTGCACCTGGGTGAACCGCTATTTATCATCACTGGCATTTTAAGAAAACGTGGCCAACACAAAGATTTTCTTTCAAAGTGGAATGATATACAATAACGATGCTATATGGGGTGGCCTGAAAGAAAGGGAGCTGGCTGCCAGGTGTGGGGGGGGCAAATATGTAAAACACCATTTCTAGGCCCATATATCATATATCTATCAAAATAAGATGAATATGATAAGCCACAGTTTTCACCTTATTCCTTTTTTGTTTTTTCATTTTGGGAAAATCAATAAGCACAATCAATTATCTACCTTTTCAAAATATGTATATGAATTGTAAGAGCTCCAACAGTTATCAACCTTATCCTAAAAAATTGTATGAATAGACTAGAACAATCCTTTACCATAATGATGAAATGATTAGCTAATATTTGCAACAAACATGTTCGTTTGCTTTTATTGAAAAAGCATTTTGTAAGAGAATGCAAAATTGTACCGCATTCACTATATATTTTTTTAACCGCATTCACTATATATGTTCAACAAGCAAATTCATGTACCTTCATTGAAAAAGTAGATTGTAAGAGATGAAACACGTCTTGATCAAAAGCACCAATGAAAAAAACAAAAATGAATAAGGTGAAAACTGTGGTTTATCTTATTCATTTTATTTTGATAGATATGTGAGCTAGAAATGGTGCTTTACATATTTTTGGGGACTTTCCATTAATCATTAATCATGACGATCATCTGTGGGTTGTGCACATCTGTGCACCATGAAAAGCAGAATGGAACATGGGCCGGTGTATCTGCACCCCGCCTGGTAAATTCTTCTCCTCAACCGCAGCTTCCAGTTGTCTCAAATGTCCATAGAAGGCCCCCACTTCATAGCGCAGAGAGAAGCGCAGTGACTCATCCACAGGCGAGTTGCTCGGGAACGCCGAATCAGTATACCGGGTGAAGACCTTTGCTGGTCAGATTTGTCAAGACCTGGCATCTGACCTACGAACGAATGAAATACGAATTGCGAAAGGCGATATTCGTATATAGCATATCATACTTGAATCAAAAATTGAAACAATGAGTTAGGAACATCTACTTGGTTACTTTCCCATGACAAGACACAGGCAAGTAGGCTTGAAAAAGATTGGGATAAATCGCCAGATTTTGCCAATCTTCGTCATAGACATCCTGCTGCAAATCCGCCAAGTCCGCTGCCACTCCCCGCAAACGTTTCAGGACCTACCAGCTCAAAGTTTGAAGCAACTGGCACTGAGTGTCCAAGTGTTTTTGTGCACCAAACTTCTCACAACACATATACCAATGAAAATTGATCAGACTCAAAACTTGTCAAGAAATGTCAAAAACATATCACGCATATCAAGTAACACAGGTCTCAAAGTCTCAAACATGAGCAATTTTGGTGTCAGAAATAAGAACTCCCTTGCAGTTTTTCCAACACGTTCTCAGTGTTCTCTGTCTTTTCAGCGCTTTGATTCTCATTAAGCAACCCCATGGAATTTCAACCGTCGCCAGGTGGCTGATTTGGGTACACGTCTCCAGGCAGCTTTTTCATCTGCCCTTAAAGCTGCTCTCCATTCGGGTTTCAGGAGGGATTTCCAGTCTGGAAGAGCTTTCCTTGAGGCTGAGTTTGTGGCAAGTGATCATACTGTTGATGTAAGAAATCTGGCTAACCACCTGGGATCTATAAAACCCCTGTAAATAATGGGATAAACATGGATAATTGACTACCTATCAAATGGCGCAAGATTTATTCCATCAACCAATACATACACCCCTGCAAGGGTAGACTGGGGATAGATCCGATCTCCAAGGCGGGATAATGTTGCCAGGTCTCTGCTCCACATCTGCCGTAGATGCAACGGTTGGTTCTGCAGTGCTGGGTGCTGCGCTTGAAAAGACAATCACTGCTGCCATGGCAGCCATGAAGATGGAAGTGGACCTTGGGTACTTTGGGGCGCGGATTTTCTTGGCGCATGATGCTTTTCGCTATAGGGATGCCAAAGTGCAACAAGCAATTCTGACTCAGCTAGATGATTCCGCATAATTTGTTTAAAATCAAATCAGGGCTTATCACAATCCATGTTCCGATCCCTCCAAAGCAGCTTGATACCTTGAAACGTGAGCCCCGCAACTCACCAAGCAAAAACCCTATATCTTTTCCAACTTTGTTGATTTTGATGTGTACATTATATGGCCAACCAATCACTTCTTCACAACTTCCTATTCATGAAGAAAAGGTGGATGCAACGTAGCTTGAGGCACCGTGTCCATGAAAGCTCATCAGGAACCTCATTCGCTGCAGTGTTTGGCCCCTTGACCACTCGATCTTTCAGTTGAGGGCCACCGGACACGTCACATGCTGACGGAATTGGCGGCAGCCCTCCAAAATTTAGAAACACGCTGCGTGAGACAAACGCCAGTGACAGAGACAGAAGAATAGCACCAAAGGATCTAGATCTGTACATTCGCACCATTTGGCCATGAAAGGGGATTTCAAGCTTCCGAAAATCGAATGGTGGTCCAAGACACAAGAAGCTGCGGACAATGAAGCAGAGCAAAGTCTGTGTGCATGGTCAATGTCAACTTAGGGTGACTTAAAATCGATAAGGTGTTACGAGGCCCAACGAACCAACTCTTCCAATTGCATGCTTGTTTTGTCTGCGACAAAGCCTACAGGAGCAGACCAAATTGGCTATCCAGGATTATTCTTGGATCACTTTCCAGAAATGTCAAGCATCAGAATCTTCCAACTGTGGAAGTTGGTCGGCCCATTGTAGACGTGGTAACGAAGTTGTGATTGATTGAAACACAAACATCATTGATGATCCCGAGCGAACATGTTTTGTATTTACACCTGCAAACAGATGAGTACGACTTCAATACAACGCTAAACTGACGATATGCTAAAACGACAAATACTGTGAACATAATTCCAAAGGAAGATTAGCAAAACTTATCTAGCCATATTGATCTTACTATATACACTAATTGTACAAATCTAATCTAATAAGTATAAGTAATATAAAACCATGGTAAACCCATATCAACATATCTAGATACTCCCGTAGTTACTGACAAGTATAACAAGTCTTATGCAAAAAAGGCCAGGACTCCAGAAGCCTTCACAGCACAACCCGCCGGGCCTTTGTGCAAGGTCACGGCCTCTGCGATCTGGGACTCCGTCACCTCCCGCCTGGGTGCGGGAAGGATTGGGGGGAATTTTCTGCGGCAGAGTCTGGGAAATCTCCGGCGAAAGGTTCTAAAAGTTGAGATCTGGAAAGGTGACTTTGGAGGAATTTTATGGCAAAATATAGCAATACTGTTTGGTCATTAATTAAATGAAGTTACCCTAATGTCTAAATGCCTAAGATGTAATAAACTATATCAAAGTAATGTCATATGATCCAGCAGGAAAAAACTGAGATTGCCTAAGCGTGGAAACTGGACTTGACGACACCATCCAGGCACCACGGACCTTTTTTCGTCGCAAAGTGAGACTGGAAGATCAGCAGCATTGCAGCCCACTTTTGGGCACCTTGAGTCTCATTCTCTGATTCTGCTGCCCACAGCAGCACTAAAGTTTCTGTGCCTGTACCTTTTGTAGCGGAAATGACAGCAACATGAACCATTCCACATTGCTTGGTGAGGTAAAATACACAAATTTAATAAGGTTACGGCGGCTAAGAAATGAACGTGGATCATCCCTTGAATATCCTCAAATGAATTTGAAATTAGGAGCACTGGTTTGATGTTGCAAATGCCATCCTTCCGCTCAGCGAACGCGATCTTTGCGCCTTCCAGAACAACGGTGAGATGACAAGGTTGACAAAATACCAAAAGAACAAATTCAAGAGTTTGACCAGGATTTCCATCATCATCATCATCATCATCATCATCATCATGATCCATCTACATAAAGAAACAACAAACAAAAGCTACTGGGGGGGCCTTTAAAAACAGAACAAAAACCGCCATTTTTTGCCAATAAAAACACAACTAACAGAATTAGCGCCTCTGCCAGCCATCTAGGGTCCGCCTCAAAAGGATTGGGTTGAGGATTGAGTTTCATCGTATGGTATGTATGTATTATGAGTTTCATCAAAACACCCAATCCTCAACATAATTAAAATTATCAATTCATAATTAAAAAAGATTCTTCAATACATGTATAGTCATAATTCATAATGAAATATCATCGTGTGTATGGCATTCTTTTCAAAGAGGAAACAGAAAGAACAGATTGAAACTTAAAATCTTTGGTTGGCTACCTTCCGCCATGGCACTCTTCAACGGACACCACGTCCCCTTGTCCGGGGATGCGCTTCTTTTCAGGCGCCTCACGGTTTGGGGAAATCCAATGGCATGATCTTCCGGTGACTTTTAGATTCCAGCAGTTACTTTTCAGGGAACCAAGTATGCACCCCCTCATTCATACATGGCCATGCACAGAATTTGTGGCTGACTTTGAGTTTTTGTTGTTTGATCATCAAGAAGATCTGATCAAAACCGACCCATCAAGGACAAACTGGACATAAAGTTGGCTCCAGTTCCAGTTGGATGGAGCGGTCACACCAGATCATGTGATACATCCTTCAATTGCTTTGCCAGGCATGTGATAATGTATTTAACATATTGTATTCGAAGGGTGATATGGGTTCATACAAACCGCTCAAGCATCTACAGTCTTCTCCAAAAAACCTTGCCGTTTCACAAACTTCACGCATCTACCACAACTGCACCCAGCGCTCCTTCTTCTCACCAGCCTCAATCTGCGTGCCCTGTCACAGTGCAGCTGTTCAGGTTTGTGAATTCACCACCGACAAATGGAAGTTGATGGTTAAAAAATTGGATTTTTTTCGTCAAAAGGTACAGTATTTGACAACTGCTTGTTTAACTCCATCTCCCGGACCCCCTCCGGATGTGGCTCCTGGTGCGAGTCATGAGTGACTCTTAATTCACCGCTAATGCCAGGGCCATAGTTCAACTCCGGGTGTTGCAACTCGGAGCCAGGCAGCCAGCATCAGCCAGCATCAGATTCAAAGCTCATGACCCATTGACATCCATGGACCACTGGGATCCACTGGGTCCCCTGGCCACTTTTCCTTGACCACCAACTTGAGGACCTTCCATAGATTTTCCAACACCGATGATCTATCTGCAAAAATGTGAACATTTTTCAACCCACAGCTGCGCGAGTGCCGCAAACACCGCACAAAATGTAGGGAGTGCTCCCAGAATCTTGCCTGACAAAATGTAGGGAGTGCTCCCAGAAATGCCTCGGTGGACATGACAAAACAACCTACTACTTTTTATCCACTTTTGTGCAAGATTGATTCTTCCTTGGCTTTCCATGCGCCGCAAGGACCGAAATCAAACACGGACATCCTCTCCTCCAAGTCTGTGAAGCCAACAAAAGATGACATTTAAAAACTATCCGAAGGCAGCTTTTCTGGCTCTAAAAATGATAGTACTTTTCGATTCCCAGCATTCAATCTGTCATGGAATGCTGGATCCAAAACAAATTCGATGCAAAAAAGGGCAGTTAGGAGACGACTCAAAGAATGGACCTGCACTGTCGCACCGTTTATAACCAGTTTCGGTCTGGGAATCCCAGCCAGGCCCATAGTTCCTAGGTCGTCGCTGATCTCAACCAAAAAGCTGTGGCTACACAATGTTCTGATGAAATCGATGTTTCGTGTGATCCAAGGATGTTTCGTGTGATCTTGGAACTTAAAACCAAGCATTGCGATACATTCCAATGAAAAAGTGATATAAACTACACATCCAGGCGTGTGCGTATTGTAAGTTACATAAACAATTCGCATAATACATGATCACAGGAACCAAAATTCTCTAGTCCAACCATCAAACTCTGACCACACTCAGCATGATGGATTTGATTTGAAAGGCTGAAATCAACTCCTCCAAACTGGTGCCAGTGGTCCACATATTAGCATCTCCACATAACTTTGGGAGCCCCGTCAGTTCTGGATGTGTCATCCATTTGCATGGACCGCCCCTGAAACAGGCATTGAAGATGAGCAACCACACAATTTGGGAAAGCGGTGTTTGGACAAATAGCAATGTTGGGAGAATAAATTAAGCCTTTAATATTTGGAACAGCAAGTAACAAACCTATTTACATTTACAGCACATACATTTACCACCTCTAAAACTTACACCATCCATGGGTCACACTTTCACTCTCAGAGTCTTACTTCAGGTGCTCCTCCATGACCTGAAGTTTGAGCGAAGGAGATTTCCCAAGCTTCGGATGTTTCTGCAACTGAAGCCTTTGGGGTGACTCAACATCCAACAATTTTCATATTTCTGTGTTCTTGGCATCCCGGGTGGATGCAAATTGATCTTGTATCACTTGGAGTCCAAAATGAATTCACAAAAGTCACGAATCAACATTTCAGGTCAAATGGTCAAAATGGGGAACAAGTTTTCTATCGAACCTTCTCACCCACAATGTCCCGCTAGGCATCTCTGAGTTCCAAACCACCCAGCCCCTCCGCGGCTCCGTGCGGCCACGGAGCAACGTTTGGATCCGACAGCTGCGGAAAAAAAAACAATTTGGTCGTTTTGTGCGGCGGAAATGCCACATCCAACAACAACAACAACAACAACAAAAAAAAAAAAAACAAACAACAACAACAACAACAACAACAACAACGTCATCTCCCAAAGTGCCAGAGCTGAGCTCAATGCATTCCTTCCGTCAGCAGCATGACACAAAAGGTGCTGTTGTCATCCAGGTGAACCACCTGGTAAAACCATCAGCTGTATCACCACAGAATCGGATGAAATCCATCGAAATGATTACAAGTGATCAACGTGAAGAACGTGAAGATGCAAATGAGAATGTGAAAATCATATTTTCTGACAACTTTTGAGATGCTGAATCTAATCGTATAGAATCATTATAAAGCATCATCATCAGCTTCGGCGGCATCACTACTGTTGAATCACGTTTGTTCCCGGCCTCACTGACGATTTCAAGGCCCACCAGCTTCCGCGGCCTGTTTCGACAAATGTTTTTTTTTGTGTCTTCTCCTTACCAATCATGTTGAGGATGATTTTCCTTACCCATCATTTTCCTTACCCATCATTTATCCATCATTTACCAAACATCTTCTTTGAACCACCCTTAACCCCGCCCCGGGGAAACCTCTTGAGATCTCGCAATCCCATGGCACGGGCAGCAGCCACAGCTCGATGTTCGACCGGAGGCGCCCATAACCTGGTGGGAACGGTGGGACCCATAACCCCTGGGAAGGTCCAGTTTTTAATAGGGATCCTTATTTCATGGTTAAATTATGTTGATCCCCCATGTAAGTGTTGGTAGTATGTATAATCCATTATAATCCCCTAACCCAACCAACTGGCATGAAATGATCACTGAAGTTTGAGACTTAGAAGTCTGAGCATCCTGCTGCGCCACAGGCCTTGCTGCAGCATCTACTACCTGACGGTCAGAAGTTTCAAAAATCACCACTACAGTTGGTGGACAAAATCGAAAGTTCTCCAAGCAGTCGCTTTTCACGGATGTTGTTCATCAACTTCTGGCAGCACCTCGCCCATGATACTCCAAGCGCTGGCAGCACCCTCAGGAGATGCTGCGGCCAAGTTGCTCAAGAGCGCCTTGGAAAATCATTGAATCATTGATTGGTACAATGCGGAAAATGGGATGAGTCATGAGAATGTCATGAGATTTTGGAAGGACCTTATATGATGTCATTTCTATGATTTCAAGGGTTGATTCCTAAACTTCTAAGTTTGCAATACAAATTCATCTTGCAGGAATTCTCAAATCATGGTGCTGAGCCTTTCCGGAGCAAACGAAACATTATATACATTATATTACCATCAACAGAGATTCACAAGGAATAAACTCTGATGAAAACATGTTGATATGCCCACACTTTTGATACCTCAGCTTGGAACAAATTGGAACATTCCTGTTGACCCTAGACGTCCTGGCCACCACCACGCCAGCTTGCTCTTCAGCCCAGCCACTCGATATCTCGTCTCCACTTGCGCATGTGCTGTGGCCTGCGCAGCTGATGCCACCGGCGCCGAAACAACAAATCCTCCAATTACTTCAAGCTTGGGATATCCAAGACGAAAAACACCTTTTGATATTGTACCATATACACATATAAAATATCAATGTCATATCATTTATGTGCAATTATCGAATTCAAAACAACTACCCGCATCATTTATCATTCCACATGTCCAGGGGTTCCATCTCTATTGCAGTTGAGGTTACCGTCGTGGAAGGAAGTAACCAAGGCATCTCTTTGAGGCAGATGGCTTGAGAAACAAAGAGCTCTTGAAGTCGGAGTGTGGTACACATGTCCTTCCTCCATTGTTATAAGTTATATGCAACACTTTCATGCCTAACATGTTTGTTAATATATCATCTAAATGATGTAAAAATTGGCATCGTCATGGGAACTCATCATATTCCATCATAGCTCCTGTCTCTTGCATCCTGGATATGGAGCCATGCATTCCCTGCCTCTCCACATCCTGGTTCTACCTCAGCGCATCCAAGAAACTCCAGCTGTTTGGAAGGGCTGAGTTGCTGCAACGCTTGGCGTATATCCATTCCCACCGTTTCTCACCCATTTCAAGGAAAATCAACTTTGATGGATTGAAGCATCTCAAGGTCACATTTTTGCATCTTGCTGTTCTCTTGAGATCCTTGCGCCCAGAATGGAGGCTGCACGTTTCTGTGACCTGCCAAGAAAAAGAAACAGCTGATCAGCTGAAACCCTCAGCAGAAACATGCTCAACTCACTGCAACCCTCAATTTTTGAGACACCGACAAGATACCACCCTCGTCGTCCATCACCTGAAATCACCAGGCATCTAAAGACATCCAGAGATACCCATGCCATGACCCGGAGACTTCACCCGGATCCCGAATCATCCGGAAAGCATCAATTCGTCAGTCCCAAGTCCAAGTCCACAATGGGGACCCAGACATAGCACAGTTCTGCCAGTTGATTGGCGCCGAAAGAGTCTAAACCTCAGACTTTCCCCATAGTTTTTTGTGTTTTCACCATAGTTTTCCTTCTGTTCTCCCCAAAGTTCCTTATGTTTTCCTTATGTTTTCCTTATGTTTTCCTATGTTTTTCCGGATTCATTCTGAGATTCGGAAAAATTTCACGGCGAGGTATGGAGTTCTCAAACTGAGCAGTTTTTGTCTTATGGTTTGCTTACCCAAGATGTGGGAGTCCAATTTTTATGTCAAAAAATATCTGGTATAAAACTGGTAGTGACATGATTCCAGTATTGATGTAGTATGGTTTTTTCCTATGTATAACTTACACTGTTGCGAAATTTCTATTTGTGGCTTCAAAACTCCCAAAGCCAAAAACATCCCCAACACCAACAGCGCTCCCAGACTAAGCATTGCTTCTACCGCTTTGCCAGCTGCCTGAGAGGTGGAACTTCCGGAAAACTATGGGGACCTAATATTGCATGAATGTCAAATACACTGGTATCAAAAATGGCACTAAATATGAAATATTAAATCATATGACACACGTAGCCATCCATTGGAACAACAACCCTTCAGTAGGATCGCTTCTTCGTCAACCTTGTCGACCTAGAGGCCACCTCACCACCTAACCTGCAGTACCCGTTTCGCACCAACGAAAAAAAACGGGCCTTGACCCGTCCAAGGGCTGTGGTATAGAGAGAAGTCCCATCTGATTTTCCAACCTCAAGGGACATTAAGTGCGTTGCACATTTGCCAGTGTGTTAAGAAGGTAGAGAGGTTGTCAAGAGAATTTGACTTCAAGTTCAACTAACAAAGCGCCATCTCAAGAAAGGCAAACTTGTGGCAAGTGATGGCAAATGAAGGTTTATACCGTACGGATCCGATACTGAAAATGTAAGCCTCCTGCTGGCCCCCCTTACTCGGTGGGGGAGCACATAAATATACAAGTGCATAACTCAAGAATAATCATACATTGTCAACGCTGGAAGAGAATTTCTGAAATTTGAATGCGAAGCAAAAACACCAACTATCTTTTATGACTTCGATCTGTGGTATCTGTTCAAAAAATCCAATCGAGTTCGAGGATCACTTCACCCTTATCACGGAGACCCGAACCATTCTCTCATAGTCTTCCACTGCCTCGGACAAGGGTATTCAATCAAACGATATCAAAACATCATGTTCCATCAACCAATCAGACAGAGAAGGATTGAAAAAGGAAAGCGAACATGTGTAAAGATGTCATTGTATGTTGTTGTCATTGAGATTCTGTGATGTTGATTATTCATCTGACATATGTTGTATACATTCATACACTGTATATGGGAGCTTGTACCGAATGTATATTATACAGTTATACATATTTAGATTTCTGTATAGAATGGCGACCAAAGGATCTAAGTAGATTTAAGCACCTGGTATCACAGCTGGAAAGGTAACATCTCATGTTGCACTCTAGCCACTTCAGACCTGTTCATGTGCCAACTCCTTTGACATCAAACATCCCCCACTCCTCGCCTTTTGGACTGTGGCAGGTGTCGCAGTCAGCGCCTAAAATGATACCAAAGACCAGGTGCGTGGCCATGTTCAATGGGGTTTTGACAACACATGATGCTCTTAGAGTCTTTCTTAGAGTAACATTTTCTGACCAGGTTGACAACAAGAACATCAACAAAAACTCAGGAAAACAGGGATAACAACGAGGCCCCGTGGCACTGTCTTCTCTCCCATTCTCTGCCACTGACTGGGACATCCATACTTCTGTGGCAGAAAAGCCCAGTGCTGCAAAGTGGTGTGCCTTAGAGCACAGGCAGTCCAAAATCCCACCATACGCCGCGAAAAAAATAAATAAAAAAACAACCGATGAATCTCAGCATTCCATTGGGCAGTACATCATACAAAATCTATCACTTTCCCTGATTCCAGGAGGACCTCTTTTAGGACCTATGCCGGGTGGCACTTCACACCAAGTTTACAGCTCTGTGCATCAGGATATTCAAATTGCAGCCCAAACATCTCCCTTTGAACATACTTTTTCATATCCCATCTAAAATGAACTACTTGATGTCAATATGTGATATATCCCAATTGTGTTGAAAACCCCTCTGAGTTGACACCCGATGAGGCCCCCGGACCGCCCGAGCCACTCGACGCATAGCTCGCTCACGCTCATCTGGGATGGCTGTCAGCTCTTCAACTGTTGCCTTGGGCCGGCGCTAAGATTCTTTGGCGGTGGAAAAGGAACCGGAATTTGGAGGTGCCACGTACCTCGCTTGAATTTATGGCAGGAGTCACCTAAGTCTGAGTGTCACTAAGAACATGATTAGTTGTCTTTCCATGAATTTCAATTGATTAGCCCAAGCTTAATGGAGGCGTCCAAACTGCGCGTATGTTTGCTTCATTTCCGAAAACTCCCAAAGAGAGGAGGCACCAAAAAACCCTGCTTCCTACAACCAATTCCAGCAAGCACTGAGACACAGCGTCCAAACCTTGCAGAAAAATGCTATAACCTGCAACTTGGGGGTACGGTAAGCCTTCCAAATAAGGACATCTGACATATGCGTGAAACGGCTGGAAGTGTCTTTTCCAACTCTCCAAGCTTCCACTTGCAGTTATAGCAGCAGCCCCTTTTTTCTGGGAGTTCCACGTGATTTTCCCTAAAACCTCCAGCTGCAGCATCTTTGGCCCGCAGCTTTTGGTGGAACCGTTAGTAGCCACAGGACTTGTCTACTTGATCTTTGAAGCCACCAAAGCTCGGTGAAGTAAAGTCGCTCAGCTTCTGCAAAAAGATCTCCCAGGTTTGATGCATATACCTGCGGTCTCTGGGTGTGAAACAAGAGTTTTAAAAAAAAACGTCGGGTCCATCTCCACTTTTCCCTAGAAAATGGGGAGTAGCTCCAAATTGTTGCTCTTTCGCAGGGGTGGGTTAGCTGCAAAATTCCCAAGGCTTGCGAATTCGACACCAAGGTGCATGGGAGTGAGGTCTGCATTGTGTGGACTGAGCAAAAGATTTTCCATGTCCCAAAGCGGTGAGTCAGTCGATAGCGGCTCCTGGATTGGCACTGGGACACTGGGACTTCTTGTCGTTGATGATGGAAGGTAGGTTGCACATCACACCAAGCCAAGTCAAAGACAGTGATATGGACGTATAGGGACCAGATCAATCTCAGACTTGAAGGTTTTGGGAGTTTTGGGATGATTCAAGTAGGGATGGTCGACTATGGTTGATGGTGCTTTGACTCTTCAGAAAACATGAAATCATCAGCAACGATAGCCTAATTGATGCTCGTGGATTTCCATCTCTTCCGTTGCTAGGGCCATCTTTTCTTGCTGAATGAAGATACAAGTGACGCCCCTACACCCTGCACTGTGACTGGCCCACACCCAGGCGCTTTTCATTTGGCACCTTCTCGAAGACATCTAGGGCAGCACCGGCAATCTTCTTACTCTTCAGCCTCAGAACTTGAAATCAATTTCAAAAATTGGGAATTCTGTTTGGAAGAAGTCAGGGAAGTTTAACCTTCTCCACCACTGATGGCGAAGTATCAACCAAATCTGTGGACCTTCTGCATTTAGACATCTTTGGGCAAAGGTTTCTAAGGTTAACAGACCTAAATGATGAGGGTCTATTCACACACATCAATTGTGTATACCAAAAAAATGGAACAAAAATCCTAGATGCCGGATCTCAAATTCTTCCTAATCTGAGTAACTTTCAACCCAAAATCATGGTTCAGTGGAAAAATGGGTCCCTCCAACAGTAGTTTCCTTTCATTTTGGGGTAGGTTTCCACTTCCATGATTATGGGAGAAAGGGTAACTTTCAAACCCCAAAATCTTCCCTTCACAGCTGCGGCTTGGATGAAAACCAGGTGACACCTCCACCAGAGCAGCTTCGTCCACACAAGAGCCTGGATGGCACACAAGAAATTACCACATCATAAATTGGACAACAACAGAGTATTTGTAGAGTATACAATAGTTGTACATCACTATCATATATTTTTATCATATTGTACAGTATATACATCATACATCCAAAAAATGTTCTGCATGCATCTGCAGTAGATGCATCCACTTGTCAATTCATCTGCACTGTCAGTAGAGAATTTCCGACTGAAAGCGGTAGTTGCAATGCCTCGTCCTAAGGAAATGAAGACAGCAGACTGCTTCATCACCTTTTTGGAGGATGAGCAAAGGAAGGAAAAACCCATGGTACCAGTACCACATATCAACAATACATACTCCTATCATACTCCAAGCATATTCGGCTTATAAGACTAGCTCCATAACCTTTGTCACACAAATCAATATCCAAGATGATCCAAGTGCAATGAAAAAGTCGAATTTGGTATTCTGCACAAAATGCAAGCTTCAAATTCCCTTTGCATGGAGCTCTGAAGTGTGATCCTCTTGGTTCAAAAAGCTTCGCCCTTCACACAATGTGCGCCCTAACACACACAAAAAGAAATGCAACTGACATCCATGTATCAGTGTATCAGTATCCTCCACTGAGAGTGATCATCAGGATTATCACCCAAATTTCATACACCCAAAATTTCGGGCATCCCACACCCTCCCAAGCACCGAAACAACATATGAATCCCAACCATGGTCTCTTCCTGCAATCTCTGAGGCTCCCTACAGCGAAGTCTGCTGCCTCGGGTTTGGAGAAATGAAAGGTTAATAGAAATATATCAAAGGTTAATAGAAATATATCATATATACAAAGATCAGAAGGTCACGGAAATTCTACAAAAATATGCATATAATATAGATATAATCATATATATATATACAGCATAGATATACACAGAATGGATATAACGTATATGATATGCATAAAGACCCGGTTCCTCAATGCAAGACAGATTTGTCAAGGAAACCATATCAGAAGAAAAAAATGTTGTTACAAAAAGGACCCCTACCAGCTTTCCCGCCGACCCGGAAAGAAACTAGCACGAAACTACAACATCGAACATTTGATCCCTCTTCTTTAAAACCGGAGACGTGCTTTCATATATGTGGGAGATGACAATCCCATGATGATGACCATGCAAAACAATGATGATGTGACGGTGATAAGATGATGATTGTGACGATATGGACGAGATGATGATGATGATGATGAGGAGGAGGAGGAGGAGGAGGATGATGATGAGGAGGAGGAGGAGGAGGAGGATGAGGATGAGGATGAGGATGATGATGATGATGATGATGATGATGATGATGATGATGATGATGATGATGATGATGATGATCATGATCATGATGACTGTAAAGATATGGACCAGACAATGCTGATACTGATATGACGATGGCTATGCGGCTATGTAGATGATGACCAAGACCCCGTCCCCTGCAAGAATCAATGAAAGGGTCCGACCACTGCAACCAGTGTTCAGCGTTCTATCAGCTCTATCTCCATGAACCTTGCCAACCTTGCGATCTCCTCCCTTTCCTCTAGGATTCTCAAGCTGAGTTACTCCACAAGCATGGTATGTTGCTTCTCCACCAGGAAGGGAACATATGACAAAGTCCGACTGCTTGAAAACCTCCTGGCCACGGATGCCCACGGTAGAAAAGGATGGTTGAACAAATGGTGCAGCCATTGGACTTGCCAAACTTGATTTCCTCCTGTCAAGTATTGCATTTTAGATAGTTCATGACTTCATGATATGTCATATCATTTCCATATCACATTGATATCTTTCTAACCCATTTCAACGATTCTTACTGAACAGGAAGGACATCTTTCGATTTCAAACACCCCCTTGTCCGACATCCTCTTTGGCGCTTGGACCATCACTGGCATAGGTCACAATATCTGCCAGGTCGTTTCCCGGGAGATTCTTCCGATTGCGCCATGCCATGACCCGCATCCCAAAGGCACGACAGAGTCGAGCGGTGTGTTGTGCGATGTCACCAAAACCTCGGTGAAAGATCCATGAAGATCCATCCAAGGGAGATTAGGGAAGTGAAGCCGTGGGAAAGACAGGGAAACAAAAAAAACAAAGGTGCCATCACCTACCAGTACCTACCGTAAGTTCGGAATAGGCACCTTCTTTTGTGGTCCTACAGGGGCAGATTGGTCTCAGAACAAATCGTGAGATCTTCTTGGTTAGGTTAGATGATCTTTAGACTATACTTGCCAATAGAAATCATCAGAAATTTTGACTTGAGAAGCAAACCCTCCCCAGATCCTACCACATCATTCAATATTCAATATCAACTGCAACACCAGCAACAGCTGACGCCACCAAGAACTAAAAACCATCCCCAGGTTTGGCGCAAGGCACCGATAAAGCCACAGGTCATACCATGCAATTCGTTCATAATGAACTTGTCCCAGGTTCGACCAAGCCGATTGGCCTTGTGCTGTCATGTCATGTCAGTTGTTGTCGTGTTTGTCTCCTTTGGTTTTGTGAATAAAACAAGCCGTTTTTGTCGACGGAATCTTTCAGATGCCTTCAAAAAAAAACGCCTTAACACAACAACTCTGAGCAAAAGATGTCCGAAAAAGATCCAAATGTCCATCAAAAACTGGTTCATGATAACCCCTCCCCAAAACAAAAGCAAAATCACCACATACTCCCCCTTTTATGTTCAAAGCCCAGGTACCTGAAGTCTTGGGATCTGCTTGTTGAAATGCATCATAGCTGCGATGGAATACTCCGCTAAGGACCGCGAAAACGCGCCTTTGGCGTTGGTCAGTGGCACCTGCGAGCCTCCCGGCAACGTCTTGAGCACCGGTACCAAGGTATCTACTCCAGCAGCCAAGGAGTGGATCCATTTCAAATTGGCCTGGAAGTGGTACAAAGGACATGCAGGCCTTTTGGTAAATTTCGTAAGAGTTTCAGGATGTTTCATGTTGATGATCATATATGAAACCAAAAAAGTACATATATGTAATCAAACATTGATAACTAATTGTAACGAAAACATAATACTATCATTAATACAGTGTATGACATATGAATGACATACCACATCATGAAGACCATCAATCATCAACCCCACAGTTTTTTCATGACATACCTTGGTCCCAAGTGTTTTGCAATGGTCCCGCCTTCACCTGTGGCCACAACTCTCCAATCACTGCAGGATTTCCACCTGCGAAGACAGCCAGCACCAAGACCTGGACCTCGCCAATGTCGCCGGCGGACGTGAAGTCCTCTAGGCTGTTGCCAAAAACGCATGCGGCCGTCCTTAGTTCCGATTGAACGCATTTGGGCATTTGAACCAAGAGGACAAAATTCAAATATTCGTTGTCTTTCACCGGGCCGGTGTTGACATGTTCTTTTCTTTGGTTTACGTTCAGTTTTCCCATGAAGAGCTGCTATGACAAGAGCATGAAAAGACCAAAGAGGCTTCCCTGCAAATTCCTTTTCGGTACTGTTGAGGCTACAGTACTGTGCACTCCGCTCCGTGGTCATTCACTCCCTGTGCTTTTGGCTCTCAAACTATCTTAGTGATGGCACATTCATGTCACATGTCTTCAACAACCAATCCTGAGGACTAAAAAGTCCCAGAATCTTCGTCACATCTGTCTCAGCCACCAGTTTCAGCAATGCCTTTCCGTTGGCACTAGTGGTATCTGCGATGAAAGCAATTGCCATCTTACCTGTATCGACAGTATTTGATCCAGAACGGCTCAGGACTTCAGCACCTCGAAACACGTCTCGTCGCAGAAACGCAAAGCTCACCGTGAAGTGTGGGAGATGCAGTGCCAGGCACAAAGCTAATACTACCAGTGCCAACCCAGACTTCATGGCACTCGAGCCGCGGAAGGAAAAAAAAATGTCAATTCGTAGAATTCGGAAGCTTGACTCATGGGTTTTAACGTTCAAATTCATGACATTGCTATGCTACAAAAAATGTTTTTCTATAAGTTATGTATAAGTGATAATATGATAAGTGTGTAATTTCCATCACTGATACTATAAGGCAATACATTTTACCCCAATTTCTCCCCAAGTCTTTGAGACCACCCACGCTGCAGGCGCTCAGCACATCTCCAGGGAAAACTCCCTCAAAGTCCAATGGAGCATACTCCTGCCCGGGTGCAACGGTGACTCAAACGATGGAGGGCCCCAACTCTTTGGATCCGACCTTTATCCTCCGTAAGCGTTCCAACTTGGTGACATCCGCCAAGGCATGACCCGAAGGGCCACCTGGATACAGTACTGTGAAAGCTTGGCAGGGTGGCTATTCATATCCCTGGCTTGCCATTCCTCTAGTTATGGCTGCTATAACATGACTCAAATATACTCAAATAATTTCTTGATTCCTCTTGCAATATGTGAAAGTGTCGTGAAACTGATGCAATTCATTGAAACACCCATCAAGAATGGAACCTTGAAGTGTATCAAAAAAGCTGAGGGGCCGGACCACCAACCAATGGTCGAATGTTCCAAGTATCTTTGGACCTGGAGTCATGGATGGAGTCACCGATGATGACCCATCACCCAAGAGCTGCTCAGGCTTCACGTTCTTTGGGCCCAAAGAACGACATGCTAAGGACATCAACAAAGACTTGAAAGTCTATTCAATTCAAATCGCCGTGGTTTTCTACAAACATTTCGAAACAAAATCCGTTCGAAGGAGCCACCCAAAAATGACGCTGAGACCCATGGCGATGGCGCCGGCCCTTCGCCACTCTGTTTCGGCGGGGTACACCTGCCATGCACCGCTCCCTTCGTGACCCACAGACCCGCGCAACCATGAAAGTGTTTGATGACTCAATTAAGTAACCAAAAGAATAGCCTCAAAAGTTGCAGGATTCATAGGATTGCAATTTCAATCAATTCTCAAAGACGTGTTTGTTATATCTTGAGGTTGTTTAGGTAAATTGATATCACGACCTGTTCCGTCACTCTGATTTACCCAGAAACATCTTATTTATATTTATTTAATTTATATATGTATTTCAATTTTCCACCAAAATCTCTGAGTTGCCCAACATCACTGCCCGGCAATTTCCAACATTGGCGACCTGCAGGGTCCCACAGGAAGTTTCCAAAGTTTCTCTGTAAAATGACCCGAAATGACCAGAAACCCCTGCAACTTTTCCCATTGATTGTGGGGCGGTTTAAGAATCTTTCAACTTTCAATAACACTGATTGTTGATGGAAAGTTTTATGAGGCTCACCAAGTAACCCAAGATTTCATCTGGTTCCCCTCCAAGACCAAGCCATACCAAGGTTCACACCAGTAGTCGCTGGCCAAGCACCAGCAGCAATGCCTGGGATGAGTATGAAAATCTATGAAAATCTCAGGTTCTCCGCCGACTTTGGGGGGAAGGCAGGATGAATACCGATAGATCTTCATCAAGTATCCCTTTCGGTTACTTCCCTTGCAGAATCTGAACCAAGGTCTGAGTCTCCTGCGAGCCCACAGCCTGCGACAGAGTCCCAATGATGATCTGTGAAATGAAAGGTTGTGGACAAATGCCCATTTGCAGGGTCAGCCATCATCATCATCATCATCATCATCATCATCATCATCATCATCATCATCATCATCATCATCATCATCATCATCATCATCATCGCCTTCCTCACAACCATCATCATCAGCAGCAACTGAAGCGGGTTTTCTACCAGCTCGCACCTGAATAGCGGGAATTGCTCTCCAGCAGCGACTTGTCCAAATCCTCTATGGCCTGGTGAAGTGCCGTCATCATACACTTCATGACACTATTCTGAAAAGTGTGCAACGGAAACACATATTGACCACACTTTCTTTGGCATCTACCAGTCTCCACGGCACCTGGTTAACCATCTCAACCAGTTCGAAATCCTCCGGCCTGGGGAACAACCCTCGTTTCACTGGAGAGCAGAGAAAGTGACAGGGATTCCAAAAAATCACACGAATTCAAAAGAACAGAAAAACAAGAAAGGAGAAAGAAACTGACCACCATCCTTCCACAACATTTAGCCCTTACAACCATTGAGAAACCATCCATCTGACCATATCTAACAATCGATCTTTGACCAAAGATCTACACCACAGCATTGTCACATCCAAGGGGCTCATCTTGCCGACTGCTTAGCCTTGGAGCACCAAGGTCTCTTTTCAGACAATCAACTCCAACACAGAAAGCCGCAAATCCAAGAGCTTCGGCATATTTTCAACAAACAAAACATTCACTTAGCAGTTCAATGATGTTCAATGCATTTCAAATGATTTGAAAATCTTGAATCCAATCATTTCCGGACCCATCCATCTACTGGTATCATCCTTTCTTTCCAAGACACCGAGGCAGAAAGAAGGTGTGAAATCGCTGCGCGCAAAAAGCAGCAGCAGCCTGTGGCTTTGTGACCCATGATTGGTGATGAGTTATTGGATGTTTTTGGGTGGTTCTACAATTAAGTATACTTTGTGCCCTGCCTAAGCACTGGAAAACCTGTGGATAGTGAAGGTTAATAACGTTAAATAGGGTTCTCTTCGTAAGAATGATGAGATTATTTACAGACTGTCACCGGGTCTTGGCAAGCCCCAATGTATAGTTAGCATTTAGTTCAATTTTTCAGCAATGTCACGGTTCTTCAAAGGTATGGACCTACACCTACAGGTATTCAATACATGTTTGTCTGAACAGCCCCTTCTTAAGGATAAGAACAGAAGCACCGGGTGCCCGAACACTGGATTCCCTCAGCCCATCCACAAGCAGGAGCATGGCGGCTGGTTGATCCTTAGAAGGCAAAGATACAGAAGAAAGTAAAACAATTTCGACCCAATCTACAATAAAGATAATAGTATTGACCATGATAATGATAGTCAATATGATAATAAGGATAATAGTAATGATAATAATAATAATAATCATCATCATCATAGTGGCACAGCTCTGGCATGTTCACGCATTTTCTATATCTAGTCAAATCCTTCTGATTCCATCAAGCTGGTGTCTTCTCTAAATCTGCTTTGGGTCCATCAAAAACAAAAGTTCCATCCTTCAATCCCTTGAGCTGCCCCGACCATAAAAAGGAGCGGCTGCTTCAAGAGATGGCAGGTGCGATGCAATTCCGGCCTGGGGAACGTGGTTACATCTAAAGTTCTGTGGATGGCGACCTGCCGTGACCTGTACTTGTTCAAAAGGCGAGGGCAGCGTCTCTGGTACTAAGGCATGTTCACACTTTTTGTATCGTTACTTTCAATTCCTTTCATCTATCCTTTGGTCGATTCTAGATCACTGTCATCACACAACTGTCACAACTGTAAATCTTTACCTAGGTCTCATTGCTCAAGACAAATGGCATAGCCATTTAAGATAAAACTCACAGCCCCCCAGAACTGGGGCATGCTTACAACATCACCGCCATGGTATCTTTGCGACCGCCAACGGCAGAAAGACATGCAGAGCCTAAGAGTCCAACGACGTGGAAACCATCATGTTTCCCCAAAAAAAGCATGGAGAAAAACAATAGATCAATTGGATCAATTATTGTGTTTGTAGTATTTTTTGATGGTAGCATGATGAAAAAAGTGAAGTTCAAGAATTGAAAAATCCTGATGGGATTGAATCTGGCGATTCCATTCAAATTCATGAACCCTCATTCCTTACCGATCACACCATTGATTTTTGATTCCATTCATTTGGAACGTAGACGGATCCCAAGAAGAATGTGGTAAAGGTTTCATTTCACCAGTTCACTTTCACCACCTGTAAAGTCATTTGCATGCGTGTGCTCTTGGCAAAACATGGTGCAACATGGATCAAACATGATTGAACAGACATGAATGCTGATGTTTTTTTGCAGAATCAGAATCAATCATCACATCTCATTTCATATCAAATGTTTGTTCATGTGATTTCATGTCATTTAAAAGTCCTTTCACCCAAGACATTCAAGTTCATTCAAACTGGCCATTATAAAACAATATCAAACAATAAACTGATAGAGAAAATGAAACAAACAGTCAACAACGTCAACAAGATTGAGACTCCCTGGCCGTGCGAGAGTCGCACAGGCAAATTTTCAGGATGGTGCCTGGAAGCGTCCGGAGGAAGGGAAGGATAAGAAAAATCTCATGTGAAAACATGTGAAAGCATCAGAAAATCATTGGAAAAACCATGCAAAAAAAAAAATCATTGTCAAAAAGCAATTGGAAACCCACTGGAAAAACATTGGAAAATCATGTGAAAACCATGTGAAAACTGGAAAAACATGTGGAAAACTATTGGAACATTGGAAAATCCTTGGAAAATGTGATTCATCCCATAGGATTCCCTTCAGAATATTCAGATTCATCACCGAGGTACGGAGTTCCAGTCTGCACCCACCTAAGTGGTGAAGAATAAGTTGGAAGAAATTGGATGATGTTTTTGTTGGTGGTTTTTGTTACATGATTCCATGATGGTGGATTGTTGATACCATTTTCCCACTTTTTGAGTTTTCAAAAAAAGATGTTTTGTGAAATGAATGAAATGAAGCGCTTGGATGGTGTTATGGACTAGATGCCGGATGGTGAAGGAGTTTTCTTTGAGTTGGTTGGCATGGCTATTATGAATACTCATCAGTGGTTAGTTGTGAGGCAAAAAATGATCATCCAAATATCATTCAGCTTGGGTTCAAGTGGCCCAACTAATGGCAACGTAACTTGAAAATGCTGCTAAGTTTGCTTGGGGAATCATTATATCTATCCAAGATAGTACAGGGCTGAACAAACGATTGGTATCCGGGCAGTTCCACAACAATACCGCAGCCAGCATTCCAAACTGCTAACTATGCTACCTTCTCATCCTCCGGGTTCTAATTAATTAATTATATCCTCAAGACATCTACTGTATATATGCATGTCGTATCCGAACTATTTTCTGACGGGGTGGAATTGTCCGACGCCGATACCATGATACCCCGCAAAACATCCAGCCGTTCAATGAAGCACTCTTTGACGAAACTAATAGCATGGACAACGCCATGAGCTGCACTCCTCGATATCGTTATACACAGAGATCCCCGTGTCGCATGGTCGAATTGTCATGCCTTGTATATGTTCATAGATTTTCTATCACCCAAAGGCAAATACAGTTCCATTCTACGACAAAGACCATGGTAAAACATCATTCTATTCCGGTATCATTATAGTTAGATTTTTTAAATGTCAACATGATAACATTGAACATTGAACAATACAGAACTATGTTCATGCGAGATTAACTGCATTATTCATCTTTCAACGAGGCTGTGATCGTGTAAGCTTTGCCAATGCAGTGCTTTTGGTTGGCATGTTGTCCAAACTTGGCAATCCAATTCGACCACCGCAATATGTAC
Organism: Breviolum minutum Mf 1.05b.01; assembly: GCA_000507305.1. Lineage (NCBI taxonomy): Eukaryota > Dinophyceae > Suessiales > Symbiodiniaceae > Breviolum > Breviolum minutum. The sequence goes on along the minus strand of DF239578.1, from coordinate 154,077 downwards.
AAACTTGGCGCTCGTCGCCCTGGTTGCGCTCGCGACGCACGCGAGACTGATGCAGTTGCAGGGACAAGACCCATATCAGCTCCACCAATCAATACCTGCACAAACAAGTGGGAAGCCTCACCCCTGCCAAGAAACATGTTGGAGACTGAACTGACTAATTCCATCTAATTCAACCTTTTTCTTGTCCACGACCAATTTGTGCCTTTAACAATAATTTCCATGATTGTTGGAAGAAAATGAAGGAAAGGTCAGCTTTTTCAACGGGATTTGGCCAAGGAAATGTGGCCAAGTGACGCTTTCCTTTGCCTTTGCCTTTTGGCCTCAAGGAGACTGCCAGGATGGTCGAGTGAAAATGAGCCTTGGACCTACGTTTTTTTCCAAATTGGGCTTCTTATTTCTTATTGTATCATGTTTTTTTCGTAGTGAATGGGTAGAAAATGGGTAGAATAGAAATATATACAAAGGATAAATATAAATCATGGAAGAACACAAAAACCCGCAGTTGATACCTGAAAGTTGGCGGCAAGCAACTGAGGCACAGTGCCCACAGCAGCACCCACACCACCCACAGTGACACTGAACCTCGGGGTGGTTGTTGTCATCGGATGCATCGGGCTGGCATGGGGTCGTCAAAATTCAAGAAGAATTCCAAGGTCAAGGGATTGATTGCTCCAAATGATGTCTGATGAAAACTGTTTCAACTCTGGAATTTCACGAATCACCAAACCAAAAATCCTTTGGCATCCACACTGAATAGATGGAGGTGTAACCCTTTGTGGGACCACAGGCACGTGAGTGACCTGCTTTGCAGCGACTGGCCTGTCGGGCTCACGAAACCGCAAGGAGCCTCCGCGGAACAAGTCCTTCGCGTGTACCGGAGTCATCACCAAAAATCACGGTGGGTAAAACTCGCCAAGTGGGTTCTCATCACTGCTCACTGCTCTGTCATTTTTAAATTACATGATTTGTGTTTCACATATTTTCTTCATGCTGCATGCTTCACCAACCAATTCAAAAACTTGTTGAAATAAGCCGAAGTCACCAACATCTTTGGCAACAGGGGAATATTTTTTTTGTCTAACCTGGTTCATTATTAAACAAAACATCAACCCTCCCAAAAAAAAACAGAGCTTTTCCAACACTTGAATCCCCGCTTTCCCCGTTCGTGGTGATGTGGTGAACGTCCTGTAGAAGGCTTGTCAATTCCTCATCTCGTTGCGCCGCAAAGACTTCGCCGCCCTCTTCTGCGATCCTTAAGCTGGTGCAGGTGTCAAAAAAAAATGTCCGTACTTACAGAAACAATACTACAAAAATCAACAAAAATCGAATAAATCTGATATATATATATATATTATATATATATATATATATACATCTTATAGCAAGAATAAACAAGAAATAATTGGACAATTTGATGCTCAATCACATTGTACCAACACGAAATCCATACCTGCACATATCAAACTCCTGGATCCTCAATCCCTCTCACCCCAACTCTCAGACCCTCCAAACTCAAGGCACCGATCTGCATATTCACAAATCACATCCTCCGAAGCCGCGGAGGTTTCTCCCGGTCGGGTCATCCCCACTGGTAAAATGATGGCCAAATGATGGACACATGATGGCTTAAATATGTATCCGCATGGTTCTAGCTAGTTGTAAATAAAGGTCCCCTGATAGTACTTTCAATCACTACAGCTTCAGCAAAATCTTCGACATGCTTGCTGGCTTGATTCGAACCGACAAAAAGGATGTGAAAGAAAAAAAGGTTCAAATGTTCTACACAAAAATTGATAGACTTGCATATCCAAGCAATAACAACAACAAAAAACTCTACCCCATTTCCATTTTCCATGGACTTTTGTAGTGCATGAGTCCCTAGTCCCGATCAAAGACGATATGATGTCGTCCCTAAACCCAGGATGAATCGGTTTTTTGGGCCTCTAGGCGCCTACGTAGGACCAAAAGGAGGTTCACCGTGTCCTTGGGACGTCCCGTCCACGCTGCAAATGTGGCGCTTAGGAAATTTCCCCCATGGAAAAACGGGGGAAGATTTCCATGGGAAAGTTGACCTGTACAATGATTCAGATTCGAGGTTTGGATCTTGAATTGAAGGGGAACTCTTCCTGGAGAAAGGTTGAGCCATTAACCCTGGTTTATGTCAAAAATATGTCATAAGCTATACACCGAAATTCTTACACTACAAACCAACATCATGATGTACAAGAGGGAACATCGTTGTCATCGTGGTTCTCCTCCACTTCATCATCCTCATCCTCATCCTCAGTCTCATCCTCATCCTCATCATCCTCATCATCATCATCATCATCATCATCATCATCTCATATCATATCATATCACATCCTGAGTGTGCGTCTGTGCTTGAGTTGTGATTTGAGACCTTCCCCGCAGCAATGGCCAGCAAGAGTCTCGCAGGATGGCCAACACGATAACACTCCTTCATACACTTTGTGATATGAAGTCACTATTTACCTCCTACTCGTGGGTAAGATCACTGTGCAGGTGCAGAGAGAGAGAGAGAGAGAGCAGAATAGGCACGAAGAAACCTAATATAATCTTGATAGCTGCCGAAAACAACTGTGCATGGTTTCCCTGCGTTTCCCTGCAAAAAGTATCAAAAAGTTGCATTCAAGATGAAGAGATCTCTTTAGGGGTACTGCCATCACCACTATGGGACCAGTAATAGGTACATGTACAACCTTGCAACCAAACACAATATCTTCTTATTGGAATTCAAGGGTGAACAGTGTCTTTCAACTGCTGCCATTTCCCTTCAAAACACCACCGACCACGCCAAGCATCCACCGGCACGGGTCCCAGTGGAATCCAGTTACCAATGATCACGCACTTCCCATCCTCTGCTGTCGCCGCTTACCGTCCACCACCGGCTCTGACTCAACCGTGCGGATCTTTATATAAATAAAAAAGAAAGGCCAAACGGTACTGAGGTTAGTGTTCAAGGAAAACCTTTCAAAGTTACACATGCATAAACGTGTATAAACATTTCTGTATATGATATTTTCCATATATTGTACGTATGATCAAACTATGTATAGTTGCACTCTAGCGGAAAATAGACTGTTCGATGTTGCCACCGATAAAGAGACACATCTAAAAACAAATTATCAAACATCATCCCCAGGCCCAGCAATGACACATGTCGTCCTGTTCATCCATGCGAATCTCGCCGTTCGCGAAGGGTTTCAACAAAGCCAGGAGTGGTGGCATATTGGTAAGTTGCCTCCAGCTACTGTGGAAACATCCAGCTTCGTTGACAATGGCAGGTGCACATCCAGCGTACCGATATGAAATTCTAGGTTTGGATCATGTCCATCATCCAATCATCCAATCTTCTCAAGAACAATCATCTTGACAAAGTCATTTAACTGACATGACTATCTTACACCATGATTAGACCTTTGAAGGCATGAAGCTATTGGTCAAGGTACCGACATCTGGTTGGTTTCCAACCACCTTCTTTGACTTGGTCCAGAAACGCAAAGATTGGTGAAGGAAAGACCTCGGTTAGCTGAAGTGAATCCACTTGGATGACATCCAAAGATTGTTGAAACCTATCAGCTGATTAGATGACATCACCTATCTTCAACCTCAAATTTTGGATGACATCTTTTTGTTGAAAGATGAAGTTGGATTATGATTCTCACCTATACCTGCCACATGTCACCAGGGGTACCCGGATATGACTCCAACCCTTTCCACATCAACTTCGTTGCCAAGTGGCAAAGGCATTCTTGCAACAGTTTATGGAGCCTCGATGGACCGCGCCAATCGTGTCCTCCGCAACCCAAACATGGCGCTTCTCTTGATGCACAGCCAAATGAGGCAGTGCTGTAACCAGTCCCAAGAGTACAGCGCCCCATGAAGGTTCCTGAAAATCCATCGGAAGGATTGTTTGGGGTGTGGGAAGATGCACAGAATAGATTTCAAAATGGTAAATGGAAACGGCAAAGGCAGTAGTTTCATTAGTTGAAGAAGCGCATTTTGCCTCCGTATATACCATTTACAAATGCGGGACTGTGGCGACTTCAGCTTTAAACTGCTTCCGTCTCATTCCCTATGATGATCTGAATTTATCGGTCATAGAGTCATAGATCTGTATTCTCACCGTCAACCAACTGTCACATGAGCAGTGCTCAAAACCCAAGTTCCATAAAATACTGGCAACTTAATTAATAGGGACCCTAAAATAATGGCTGTAAGAAAAAGCCTACTGAAAAATCATGGCTGGTAGTTGTTCGCCCCTGTAAACCAACACCCTCTGTCAAAGTGTGTCTGCAAAACGCCTGGTTATTCCAATCTTGGATGGCACTGTAGTTCCGCCGCTGCTTGGGCGCTGTTGCCATTGTGCCTTCCTCATCTTCCAAACTTCCCAAGGCCAAACCACCCAGCGCTTCACTTTGTAACAAAGCTCTCAATTGCTCAGAGGCCTCATACGCCTGAACAGACAACTCCGTGGAGTCCACGAAAATGTGTCACCCTAGGGGTTAACACAACGGTGATGCAATAGTATCAGTGGGTTCAATTTGTGATGGAAACCACATAGATAACAAAGTCTTGACTTTGTCTGAGGAGATTTCTACTCACCCCAAACCACCAAATACCACCAGATGCGAATGATACTTGCATCCATTTGACCCGGAAAGGATTGGTTTCTCTTTGTTTCGAGCCTGTCGCATGATGGCAGGGTGCAGCCCCTCTTGAGCACAGAATCCTTGTGAGGGATGGAGAGAAACGAGCAGCACGGAGTCACATCAAGCAAGGGCGAGTTGCAACATCCAAAAACGACACTCAAATGCGCCCAAGGCACGTCTGGCTGCTGCTTCACCATTGGTGCCCATGATTCTTGCATATTCCTGGTAGGCGACAAATGGTTTCAAGGAACTTGTTGAATCCTATTGCAAGTTTGCCACCTCAATTCGGTGGTGAAACCTTTCAGTTTTCTCATGCACTTAACACATGATACCCCTTGTTGAACATGAAAGTATTTCAAGAACCACGTAAACAATTCTTCTTACCATGTCAATATCCCCTAATCCAAATTGCGCAGAGTAACTTCTTCGAAAACAGCATTCTTGCAATTTGAACCAAATTCTACCTATATTGTAGTTTCAAGAATTGGCAAGTGTTTCAGGAAAACCGGATGTTCTTACAGAAACACACAGTATGACGCATGAAAAAGATAGCCAGGTCACCCCTCATGGTGTCAAGTCTGAGTGGTCAGCAAGACTGCGTGAATGGGATGGTATGGAACGGGTCACAAACCACTTGAATCTTGAATTCTTCATCAAAATGGCCACTTTGCATGAAAATCCAAGGTTCCATGTTAAATCGAAGGTCAAAGGTAAGGGTCATAGTGTATGACATGAGAATACATACTAATACATATTATACATGCATCACGCCTTAGTTACACATGTCATTGATTGGAACGAGGATTCTTGACGTGAATTAAATCTTAGATCCAAAACAGATCCTTAGAAACCACAAAACCCCACAGCTTCACGCTCTCCTGGTGCACCAGCCCCAAGACAAACTGGTCCTGCCATGGGCACTCGAGCATGGCTAGGCAGCTTGAACTTTTCTGCACCCTATGGTTTATACCCCTATGGATCCCTATGGTCTATGCCCAAAGCCTGCATGCAAATCGTAGCAAAGGACTGTTGACTGCCCCCCCTCCAATCGAAACACCAACACCGGCAGTCCGAGTTCTTGTGAGTGCCTCAGCTGATGGCACTCTCTCAACCAGGGCCACGTTCGAGAAAGGATCGCACTACCCACACCGGCCTTCCCATCCATACCCGACTCCCATCAAACGACACATTTTGAACCAGGCACCCTTGTACTTCTCCTGCATTGGCCACGGCAAATAACCATTGGTCTTCTCAAATTGGAAGGGCTCATCAAAGGACATTGCAGCACCTCAAATCACCCCATCCAATCCATCCCCTGTCTCCCATTGAAAGCTGCTATGCTGCTATGTTTTCTTTGGTTGTAAGGGAGGCTGCAAGGGGCCCTGGCAAATGGTGGCCATGGTATCTCCCATGCCAAAAAGCCAATGGCCCAGCAGCAGCGCCACACCCACCTGGAACGTTGAAGTTGGTGGGGCAAAAAAATCGGATGGCAACTATCGGAACAATGTAGATCCACATGAGATCCACAATTGGGCTGGCAGTTGATCGTCATACTTGCCTGGGCATGTATACATATATCTAAATTCAATGCTCCTCTCCTTTTACTTCAGGTTTTTGCACTTGGATCAAGTGAAGCTAATTGAGTTGGACCTTCACATGGAGCCATCTCTTCTCCAAAAACTGCCATCCGCATCTCCGTCACTCCCTCGCACCAACATCTCAACCCAGCGACATGAGGATCCAATGGGAATCTGGCAAGGATGCGGCCCAGATATGTCAAATGCTGCTGCTCATCCAGCGCCCTGCAGCAACATGTAGCTCCAAAATGTTGCTGGTTGATTCTACTTGGTTGTTACTGACAATCTTTCTTAAGTCTTAAGTGACCAAATGCTTGTGGTAAAATGACGGTATGCAAAGCCACCATTATCAACTGTTGGATCTTGTTCGATCCTGAATGTTTAACATGTTCAATTCATCCATGAATGATTGTTGCAAGGGGCTCCGCCATGCCTCACCAACTTCAGTTCGGCGATGGCATGTGCCACCTGCCATTGACAGGTGCCGGTTTTCAGTTGACATTGCATGCCATGGTCATATAACTCTTGGGAGTGAGAAATGTACCCTATTGCAACAGCATGAGAGGGACCCAATAAATACCCTATAAATACCCCATAAATACCTAATGAAATACCTAATAAAATACCACAATACCTAAGGATATCTATTGATCCCATCCCCCCAAAACCCTCCCTTGAAACGGCACCGAAATTTCTGGAGGCGGATCAGGACACTGCGAAAGTACCGCTGCGATGTCGCCCAACTCCAGGGACTTCACCAATAAGGCGGCGCCCACCTGGGCGGCCCGATAAGTGCTTGACCTATTTGGGGGGTTCCGAAAATGGTGGTACCTCCAAATCATCCATTTTACTAGGGTTTTCCATTATAAACCATCCATTTTGGGATACCCCTATTTTTGGAAACCCCCATTTGATTCATTGTTGATCCATGTGAAATATGTTTGTTTTATGTGATTCATTGTTGATTCTTGCTGTTTTCCAGCAAATATCATACATTGGAGTTGGATATTTTTATGTATACCAGCTGACTTCGTGGCGTTGAGAAGGATGGATTAAAATTCAATGGTCAGAAGTCATTTGTGATTTGGTGTCAGACAGTGGTAATTTCAAGAGAAGAGTCGATGCCACGAGACCCGATTGGTTCAAGGCTGCCTCAAAACTACCTCCAAAATCCTCCAAACGATTTCGGAATGGACAAGGCACCAAGGGCATTCTGGTCAATTCTGGTGGAACTTCATCCTGGAGAATTCACATCGGTTGGTGCCTTCTGTTCAAAATCTGACATCTCTCTGGAAAACGGTCAGTGATGATTCAGTAATGACTTAATATGATTTATATAACGATATCAAGAATATCCCAAAATGCTCCCAAACAACCACAAACTGAAGATTCCATGACCAAAACTCACAAGACCCACAAGACTCATGCCCTTTGAAAAAAGATTCCAGTGACTCGTGACTCCTCCAAACCTTCCTCAAAGCGCTTTCTCGTGCAAAGTCGGAAGCATAGTCCCGGGCGCGTACGCCCTGCACGGCCCTGGCGTGGTCTTGGGTGCACGGATTTAGCATGGAGGCTCCATAAAATCCAAGCTATGTACAGGGTATAGTAGTTGGTAGTATACGGATCAGTTGTTTCTGTATAGAAAAATGAATGCAACATTTAAATGCATTTAAAATACCTAAATCTGAAGGACTTCTGTGAATTCCACTGGGCCTTTGTCTTACAACATCTTTCAACCCTTCCGTTTTCGTTTGGGATTCCCCACCTTCCGTTGTTCCAAGTTGTGACGGCCAGTGAAGACCACATCGTGATACCTTCCAGGGTGACGCGGCTGATGGATGTTGGGGATAGGACTAGAAGGTCTTCCGCAGACTTAAAGAGATTATGGGCTTGCTACCAATTAGTTAGTGTATGTCAAACATCTGTAGTTGTGAATCAAAGAGTATCTGATGTGATGATGTATTGCCATGCATTCTTTAATCATTCAAAATGTCATATCATTTCCATTCCAAAATTTCACAACATGTTGTCATCTCAAATGTTCCTGCTAAAATTGGGGTCGTCCCTTTGGCTTGAAGAAACCAACCATCGGAAAACCCAGGAAACCCAGCCCCATTCCCAGTCAGCGCACGACAAGCGCGTGGTCTCTGTGAAGAAGGTTAGTTTGACCTGGTTGTTTGAGACTAGTGGGAATTTGACTAGACTTTGATGTACCTCACTTCTTGGACTCATCCAAATCTCAGATCCGCACTCTACATGAATCGATCACCTCAGCTTTGAGGTTGCAAGTAACATATTTTGCTACCGCTGTTGCTACCGCTACCTCGCTAGCCGCAAGTCGTCGCAACGCTCTCCGTTCCTTCTGAGCACCGCAACACAGGTGACATCGTCAATGGTAATGGAAGACTCTGCGATGTTCGTGGCCAAAATCACCTGAACCCAGTGCAACGAATGCAGCACCCAAACCAAGGGTCCGGTAGGGTACACTTTCACATAAAACGGCCTTGAAGGCATACGGTTTCAGCGAACTATCATGTTGCAGCCGCATGATATCAAGTTCACCCAAGGCATTCAAAAAACGTAGGTTTCTTTTCCGGTTTCTTACAGTTTCTTATACCAACTTTGCGAGGTAGATCAGCGTGACCAAAAAAGACGTCTATATCCCCCTCCTCACCTTGGCCATTCCCGCTGGTGCAGGTTGAAAGGCTTCCATCTGTGCTTCCTTTGGCACCTGGATGGGATGCGATGGGATGAGATCCTTGGAAAAACTGGCCTCTTTCTTCGTATACAACTTGGCCTTTTTTGTGGATTGACCGTTGAGAATGGAGGAACTTAGAAGATTTGTTGCTTCATGAATAGAAATCCAAGGTTGCCAAAAACAGGTATGTCAATGTGGTAACATCGACTCTCAAGGGAACTAGCACCAAGGATTTTTTCAATCAGCCAACAGAAAAAAGAGGGGAAACAAATCCTGTGAACTACCAGACTCGGAGGGTACCATGGAAAGTATCCCACCAATCACGCAGGAATCATCAGGAATCCCTTGGACTTTCTGAAAACACCAAGTCCCCATACGTCAACCATCCTACAGCAACCATGCCTGTGAGTGGAGCATGATCACCTTGCACTGGCTCAACGTGCTATCCGCCTCACAATGGAAGTGGCAAAAAAATGAATGTCTCAAGAGATTGGCATTAAAAGTTAAAAGGATTCCCTATTTGGGATGACCATCCCCAAAATAAGGAGTTTTAGACCCTGGCACATAAAAAAATCACCACTTTTCGAGCATCTTCTCAAAGCCACCCCCAATTTGATGATGGAAATCAGCTCTGTCCTTGCTCAAGTCCGTTCTGGTCATCCCAACAAAATTGCGACCAGCAATGACCAGCAATTCCCACCTGCAGGAGTTTGCTTAGGAGGCTCATCACATTCCAAGTGGGTAGAAATACTAAGACCTGGGTCGTGGCAGCCGTGGATATGTGATAAGAATACAAAGTTCATGCAAATGTGTTTGGTAACGCATGATGACAATATTCAAAAAAACAAAAAAAGTGATTGTTCGCCCCTTTTTACTACTTCAATCTTCAAGGCACCTTCATTTTATGTGAAGTCCCTACCCTGAGTTTATTACGGAGCCCATCTCATGCGACACTTGTCCTTCAGAAACCAAAGCCTTCAACAAATCCTGAGCCGCGGATCCATGGAATTGTCCCATGGTAAATCCTAGACTTGTTTGAGGAAAAATTTAGCAGATTTGCTAGGGGTAGGAATCTAATCTCATATCTACATCATATAATCTTCATCTTCTGTTCTATTCATAATTATATAGATATGTATAGCAAAACAACTTCTATATATAGTATGGCATCATAATACACTGCATTGTATTGCAGTATATACCGTAGTATTACCGTAGTATGTTATGTTCTGATTATATATGTTCTTGATGATCGATGGCTCAAGTGCGTCATGCCTGAGTAATGTCATGTCATGTATTGACCATGTTGTGTATTTATACGACATATCTTAAAAGATGCCTACACACTTCTTGAAGACAAAATGTGAAGAGACAAGAATAAGGCAGCTGTGACATCATCGCCGGCAGCACCGCCATCATCATCACTACCAGCGACATCATCGCCATCACCGCTAACCGTCATCATCATCCTCATCGTCATCGTCATCGTCATCGTCATCGTCATCATCATCATCATCATCATCATCATCATCATCATGATCAACCACATGCTGTGAGGAAAGTAGGAGGAAGAGCAGAAAGACCTCTCGTCCCTCAATCATTTCTTATATAAACCTAGTCTCTCGCGCCAGCTCCAGTGGAATATGCTGCTCTGGCATGGACTGCACCGCCTGGGACATTCGCAACATCGCTGCTGAATTGATACATCTCAGCTCTCCATCCTGTCACCACTGGACCTGTTCTCTTGATTAGTTTTTCAAAACTAATACGTCATTTGATGTTAACCATGGAAGTAGTGCAACCAACCTCCAGTTTTGGAACAATCAAACCCTTCCCATCCCCAACGCCCACCGTCGGCCCGAAATCCAGGCCCACCTTGACAGTTTGAGGAGAATACTTCTGCGGATCGCAGAAGTTCATTGCACCTTGCAGCTCCTGAAAATCTTGAAGCGGGATATAGGTCCTACTGGATCAAAGTGACGATATTCTTCCGGTGCTTTTTCTGTTAAACTTCCTCAAGGAAGAAACATGATCCTCTGTGTAAGTTTGTAGGCCACCATTTTGGGGAGTGGAAGATGGTGGAAGCAACTTAAGGCGTGCAAATTGATGAGCTCGTCTATCTCATCTCAAATCGCCTCATGTGCATACCTTGAAACGACATCATTTGCAGCCCCGTTGTTCAATCAATCCAATAAAATCACCCATATGTCACTTCCAACCTTTTGACAAATTGAGACCCGTTACATTGCCAGCTCTGGCCATTGTTTTTTAAGTGTTTTGAAGAGTGGAACACCTTGCCCACCCAATTTGATGTCGTCATTGCAACTCCGTTCTTGTCCTTCTCTTTCTTCCTGGGTCCAAGCAACAACTTTGGACGATCCAGGAAAGTCATGATAGGAACTCCGACTCCAGGTTGACATGTCCAGACTTAGATGCTGTCCAACTTCCCTGAAAAGTCATGTCAACCATCCAAATGGATTGATCAAATTAAGGTTAATTTCACATTTTGATGCAGATGATATCTTATTAAAACAGCCACGTCTGGCAACCAGTTTCACAAGACCCACAAATCAGAGCAACTGAGCTGGCAGACTGCGGTGGCGGGACCCATCTCAGCGGAACAGGTTTGTAGGAAATGACCAAGTTCCCCTTCCTTCTCCAGCTCTTTATGTGCAAGCACGCGACCATGAAGAGAGATATTTTGCTTATGTCATACAGCTTTTTGGGATGCAAGGTTGATTGTAATGCTCATGATGCTGCTGCGCTGGTGGTCCGACATCCAAATTCCCTCTCTTGCAAAACCTCTAGTCTGCGCTACTGTATCAACTCCTTCAAGCCGCCGTTTGTTGTGGGAAGTTTGCCACAACTCCGATCTGCTAAGTGTGCAACCCCATCTTCTCCACAATGTCTTCCAAGAACAAGCATTTCACCTGAGCTCAAAAATCATGATGCTGTAGCGCCATACTAACTCTTGACAAATCACTACGGTGAAACAAATAACATCTGCGTCCATTTTCCATGTCTTCCAGAGCAGCTTCCCAAGATTGGCATGCTATGAATGGTAAAATGATGTAAAATCTTCATCTATCCAAAATCTATCTCAATCCCCAAACAAAAGTGCCGCAGTACATCCATTGCCTTGCACCTCAAAGGTTTCAAGGTCGCCAAGGTCTCCCGACATCATAGCTATGACCTTTCACAGCTATCACCTAATTCAATGGGCTCAGGAGGCATCTGTCAGGAAGTGTTGACATCATTGCATCATATCATCGCATCAAACCTCGGAATCAATTGCTGTTGATAAATAAACTATCCATTTTTTGAAAGATCCATTCTCCAACTTCCAATCTCTGGTAGTCCAAGGCCCAAACTGGAGGCAAAGGGACGTGCTCCAGGTCATTACTCGGCAACCTGGAGTCTATCATGTTGGGCAGCTAGATTAATTTCATTGAATGACTCCATAAATTGCATAAATCATGCAGATCAGATTCTCCGTTGTTTTTTAACCATGAAATCAACTTTCCAATTTTGATTTGCTTGGTTGCCACCTGCTCATATGTTCACAAATTTCCAGGGTGTTGCGCTCAGTTTTTCTGTCTTCTTCAGCTGTGCCCCCGGCCTCTGCTGCAAATACTGTTGGAATTTCCTGGCATCAATGGTGGCCTCAAAAATCCGATTTTTTTTCTGGTCTCAGCTGCAGGGCTATCAGGCACTGCATCTACTTGATCCCATGGAACTTCCAACCGAAGTATTCTTTAAGTCAAGAATGTCATGGTCATGTTCAGCTTGCGACCCCCTAAAAAATGCTGCTCCATGGTAGGTTCTGTGGATGCATGTGACTGCCGTATGTCATCAGCATTTCTAGTTGACTAGGCTCGGGGCCGACATGAGAACCACCTGCCAGTTGCAGCATATTGCGGAGGCTCAATGGATGAGGTCGCATGCCATGTCTGCTACCCAAAAAATTGATGCTTTCAAATGTTTGTTCCCTTTAAACATCACAGTACAACTCTCACCATCCTCTCACCAAGTGTCTGAAGTCTCATTTTTGATACCATCACCATAGGAAATGCTATCTCGCTTCAGCCAACATGATTCAACAAATACAGGTACTACAAGTACTTGCCAAAGACTCAATGGTACTGGTGACTCTAGCAAAGCCACCCAGCCTTCAAAGCAGGGTGAACCACCATCGCTGAACGAAGGAGGCCCAAGAGTACGTCCTAGAACGGAAAATGATCGCTTTGAAACCATCTTAGAGGAAACAGAAATGTAAAAAGATTGACACAAAGAGGTGATGTTGGAGGATTTTTGGTGGCTAATTCGAACAGATTCCTAATATTGCTTGTGGGTGATGAAACCAAAAGATCCATGGGATTCGCAAAAACCATCCTAAACCACCAATTTGGGAAACTGTCAACTGTAAGATGGTGTGTGTGTGTGTGTGTGTGTGTCTGTGTGTGTGTGCGTGTATCCACAAGTAGAGTCAAGTAGCTGGCAAGGTGCATACAGCAATTGAATGTAACTGCAGTATCTACACATATTCCATCATGTCATCGTCATCATCATAGATCTCTGTAATCTCTGTAAACTCGTTATGGGACCATGGTCTCAAGCATATTCGACACCTTGGACTACCTGTTCGACAGGGCGTGTTCCAGAAAAAAACAGCTGAGGTTTCCCAGCATTGTCAAGATCGCGCTCGTGCACCTGAAGTTAGGTTGTGATTCACAAGTTGTGATTTTGATAAACTTCCCACATCTTCACAGGTGGAAAAAACGAAAAAACGCCTCCTGCCTCATCAACGATGACATGAGAGATACCACAAAGACCCCGCTGATGTAGACGTTTCAAGAGGAGACCCGACCTTGTCAACCATGACAGTGAGGCCACTGTTTAAAAGTGCTCAAAAAAGTGGTTTCAGTTTCAGGTGTCGTTTTTTCCCTCCACTTTTTTGGAAAACGTTGTGTTTCCCCAAACCCGCTGAAGCTGACGGATGGTCTCTTCATGTTTCAACATCTCAGGATTCGTTGGGAATATTATTCATAGCTATCATGGTGGTGTGGGAGGATCCCATGTAGAGTGAGGTCAGCAAGGTTCTATGGTAAATATATGTAAACAAACTCCAAACATGTTCAAAGAGGATGATATTGTATGATATGGTGTCTCTGCCCTGAATTTACGAAAACCACCCCCCCAATTTGGGGGAAAAATCCATGGGTAACTTTCAATACTACAACGCTTCAACATTGCTTCCTATTGGATATACAGCTCCCCCTTGCCCCCTGCCGTAAAACGCGCCAAGGAACGTCATGTAGCATATACCTCCAGGCCGTTGAGGCCACACCTTAGGGCGGCCAATCAATAAAGGTGGAGTTTTTCAGGGTACGTTGCTGGGATGTTGCTGGGAATCATTTCAACCTTCCGGAAAACGTATTGAAAAACCCAACAAGGGTCTACTTAGAGTCTACTAACCACACCATTTTCCCATATTTTCCCCAATGAATTTGGGTGCAAACAGAGTTCAAAGCTCCCGTCTTTGCAGGTATGGTGAAACAAAATGACATGTTTTGCGCGTCAGTCGGTCTCAGGCCGCATGTAAGGCGCATGAGGCAAGGCATTGCTCAAAGCCTGGCAAACACAGAAATCTTGGATTTTGACTTTCAAGGTGGAGAACAAGAACATGCATTGAAGAGTAAATGCCCCCTATCTGATTTCCTCATATCTTACTGCTATCTTATCTCATCTTGACCTAACCTGGCAACAGTTCCTGATCCGAAATTCTAGAGCAATGGAGCGTCCTATCGTATCGCCTTGTATGGTACAGTGCCGCACCACTACCCAATTGGATTGCGGTTAGTTGCGATGAACGAGCCCTCTTCCACAGGGGGAGGTATGTCACTCTCACTCTCTCTCTCTCTCTTTNCTCTCTCTCTCTCTCTCTCTCTCTCTCTCTCTCTCTCTCTCTCTCTCTCTCTCTCTCTCTCTCTCTCTCTCTCTCTCTCTCTCTCTCTCTTTTTACATGTTTGTAGGTGATGAACGTTGCTCAGCACTGTGAAGGGAACCAGAAATATGAATCCCTCAACAACCGCTTCAGCTTCTCATAATACGAGATGGGCACAGTGAAACACGCATGGGTCGAAGCCAGCATACTGCGATCATGGCAGAGAAGAATGTGCAACAAGGGCACTTTACGTCCTCATACTCCATTCCATGACAAGTTCGATGAAGAATTCGCTGGAGAAAGTTTGGGCAGAATGTTACAGAATATCAACAACTGCATGTGCATGGATCAACCCATTTGCATCCATTTGCGGAGGTTTACCAACTCGACGTATTGATAGTCTTACAGGTTTGTCACCGACCAGGCAGCTACAAATTGCAGCTATCTCCTACCCTTATCTTTTCTTGTCTCATTTCATCCTATCTTACCTGATCTCAGCTTACACTGTGCTCATGTGCTATTTCATATCTATCATGTCTTGGTGCCATTACATATGACATCTTCGCAGCAAGCCATAGTTTAGTACCGTATAGTATAGCATAATAGAATAATATAGTATATGATATAAAATACGTAGAATAGGAAAAAATAGAATAGAACAGAGTAGAGAAGAATACATGCAGTGGAATAGAATCACAAATAAAGGATACTACAATCATCAATAGTACATCTCACATTGTCCGGTACATGTATCAGAAAGTCATACTGAAAATTGAAGAAAAAACGGACGATGTTTGTCACTTTGGCCTTCTACTCAACCCCCCATACAGCACTTTGGTGCCTGACTCTTGTCAAGGTTGATGTCCACAACAGCATTTTCTGCGCTTCGACATGCGCTCTCGCCTTCGAACTTGCAGCAGCTAATAGAGGAGATTCCTGAGGGTCGGAAGCTGAACACCCAGATTTCTGGCAGACCTTTCTCAATTGACCCTGGTGGTTTCAATTCGGAAATTAAAAGCAAAGTGGTGTTTTCATGGTGGAAATGGTCCCATGGTATTTCAAGCTGCCAGTCTGCCCGTTGCCGTTGCAGACAGCCCCCTCCAAAAGTTCAATGGTCAATTCCATGCTACCCAGCTTCGATGAGGCATGCGATTGTCCGTCAAATCGGAGCATTTCTGGTAGCAAATTCCTGGCAATCGACATTTACCATAAGAATCAAACACTGAGGTCTTTGGGGCGACTTGATGTGTCGCAGGACTAGAAGCACATGTAATATGCAATGTTGCAATGACACATGACGAGATTAGTTCAGAAAGTATGCATGTACCATGTGCCCTCACTTTTTTTCAAATCTGCTGAACCATGGCTGCCATTTCCTAAGATTCGATACTTGAAAGGCTTCATTAATGGTGTAAGAGATCGTAGGCAATCCTTGTAATTCCTGCATGAGATGCACAAACTCTGAAATGCGCAACGCGAAACTCTCATGAGGTTTTTCGGCATTACTAGTAGAAAGCTTTGCAACCATAAAGCATAAAGCGTTGATAGTTTTCTCTATCAAATTCCAGCTGTACAGTACATTGAACATTGTATATATAGTCGTACTAGATCTTCATGAATCTGATAATTAAGTTCACATCTTTCTTTCCCATCCCAATTCTTTCCAGAAATGACCTCCGGATATGATTTGGCGCCTTCAAATTCTTCCTCCAAAGATGAGCATCGCACCCGCATTCCCGGTGGATGTGGATCCGTCACTTTCCCATGTCTCGAGGTGCCCACGGCATAGGAGATGTCTGCGGGCAGACAGGGAAGTTACTCGGATCGGTGGGGAAGCCAACACCGGCAGGTTGTAAACCATCACCCATCTATTTCATCCATTCCTATAGCCTATGAGTCAAGTGATCAGTTGAGAGATAAGATGCCTCGCAGGTATGGCGTGTGAAAGCATACAATTATATCCATCTGAGCATCTTTGGAGGCGAAGATATACGGGTCTTAGTGAGCACAGAAAATCTGCGGAGTATGTCTTGGTGCTGTCGATTAATAGCCTAGCCTTGTAAAAAGAAAGACAGACGAGAAGCTTAGAGAGACCTAAGGCTAAATCCAAGTTATCCAAATTCATAGTAGACTAAATGTACTGTAGACTGAACGATGTCAAAGAACGTTTTCACACTAAGACCAAACTCTTCATGACGCCAGAATCTTTCTACAGAATAATTGAATACAAACGTAACAGTATATCAATGTGTATGTACAATGTATACATAATATATACATATGTGATATATCGTTGAGATCTTAAACAAGGAAGGCGTTAAGCATTTAGCTGTGCGCCGCAGCACGCAATTGCTGACCTAATGTTGCATTCGGGAATGCGGCCATACAAAATGTGAAGGTACGATTGGCCAGCAGCAAAATTGGGAGTGCCAATTTTAGCCGCAGCAGCATTGCAAAATGGAAGGTGCAGTGCAGGGAAAAAATTGAATGAAAGAGTGGATGAGAGATTAGAGCATGAAATAGTATAATGAACGAATGGAAGCAAAAAGAAAAAGCGTTTTATATAAAGAAATGAAAAAGGAGAACGACACACCAAAAGAAGAAACCCTGAAAGCAATGTTGGGAGTCCAAAAAGAACTCGAAAAGCAACAACAACAACAACAACAACAACAACAACAACAACAACAACAACAACAACAACAACAACAACAACAACAACAACAACAACAACAACAACAACACAAAAAGCAAAACACTCAACAATCAGCACGTTCCTGCCCGTTTCCAGAAGTTTCGCCATCCCATCCTGGCCCGTTTCCCTTTGCCTGTAAGGTCATTCCAGGGAATCATGCAACACAAGCCCTCAAAGATACCGGAACCGCAGGTGCAGCAGGTACTTGGCCCCGTCCGGATGCTGCCTTGCCCAAAGGTCAACTCGGAACATTTGGAGTAGCACAAGCCGTTGAACTCATCTTCATCACCGTCACACCTCAAGTGCTAGGGCCGGTTCCGGGAGAAAAAATGGGATAACTCATCCAGTGACATCACTACATCAATGTTTGATCTCTTTTTTTGAAGACTCAAGTATCTAAAGTGTGCCAAAACAAGAACATCTATACTACCTAATAATTTGACAATTCCAAGATCGCAGCTTGAGGTTTTCACATCTCTGGCATATCCCATGTCGGGTTACCACTTTCTTTTCCTGAATTGTTATATATACAGGTATTCTGCTTCAACAAAAAAAAAGTCGCCAAGAAATCAGAGGAATCACCAAAAAAAACTAAAAAAAACTCGCACCTTGCATCCATGAGGTTGATGGCCTTATAAGATCTCCCTGTATCCTTCGCTGCAGGAATAACACTTCGACCATACTCCGCAGTGGCCGACATGGTCCCTTTGCCTTGAAGACATTCCACCTGTGTACCTCAGAGAAGTCCGCGCAAATCGAACAACTGCGGTTCCAAGAACCACAGGCAAATACCAACCAACCAACGAACGAACAAACAAACAAACAAAACAAACGTAACAAAACAAACGTAACAAACGAACAGAAGATGTCGTCTTCGTGTCTTCGATATACTTCCCCAATATTCCATGCTACCTATCGATACCTGGAACAAGTCACTTCTCTCCTTACCCCCTTACCACGAATCACCAGAATCGAGAAGCCAGCGCAACATGAAAAAGATCCCACACGATGAGGAGACTTTCCTTTCGTCAAGTCTTTGCACTGTGGATAGCATAAACCCTGATCGAGGCCGCTGGGCTGGGGTGAACTCAACATGTTGAAGAAAACTCTGTTAAAATGATTTGCCATGGACATCAAGACCACAATATCCAAAATATCATCCACATGTTGTGGCCACCAAGCTTCAAGCTTCTTTCTTCTAGATGACTTTGTTTAAAAATTATCCGGAAAAAAAAGGGTGACAAAACCTGGGACAAACGTCCAAAACCCCCGGCAACTGTTCTCGAAACACCGCACCTGATAGGCTTCCTCATTGAGACCACAAATGCCACCGACACCTGGAGCATGTGGATTGTTGTGAATGGCAGCACCTCCACCAACCGACAAGCTGGCAGAGATGGCTTGGTCGCTGCTTAGCAATTGGCAAAAGAAATCATTGTCCGTTTTACCTCAGCGAAAACGACGAATCTGCGACTCCGGAAGCCGTTTGGGGTTTGGTTCAATTTTTTTTAAAAGCCCCATCAATTTTTTTCAAGCCCGGAATAGAAAGAAAACATCGGAGGCAACAAAAAAACAAAAACGAGTCATTTCATTTTTTGTCAGAAGTTGTGATTTAGTATGGATTTTTGAGAACGCGTTATGTTGTTGATTGTTGTCTGACCCAAATGGTTCAAGTCAATCCCATCCTGACCCATTCGCATAAACCCACTTCACTCCAGCTACAACAGGCTGTGTTGGCTACACGATGTGGAGCTCGGCCACCCGTCAGCAAGGAACACTTCATATAACCTCGGAGAAAGTCACTGCTGCATTGTGCAGTATCTGGGTGGCAAAATTAGCTAATGAATCAAGGCGACCAATGTCTCAGAACCGGCAAAAGTCACAATGCCTAAAAATGACAAACATGCCGGCCCTGGCCCAGTTTCCTCTACGCTTCGGGGTAGCCAGTGAAGAGATCTTGCTTGTTTGGGTGGAGGCGTACTCAAGAAATGTATGCACGCGTCATACAAATATATGATATCAGCATGTGTGCATTCGACAGTATTCTGCATACATCAACATGTGGCACTGTATCAACTAGGTGTTTCTGCGTAAAGGTCTGCATGCAAATCCGTTCATGTGTGTGTGTGTGGATTTACTATAAGTAGTTTCTGACCTTCTGCAGTACAGCTTCCCAATAACAGCACCAAATGACCAAAGTCTCATCCCTATAAGTAGCGAAAGAAGGAAGCAAGATCGATCAAAAGTCCAAAAAAAAGAGTAGAACTGCCAAGATGCATCAAAATGCCAACTTTCTCCAAGAAACACAAGCCTGCAAACTGCTCTTCATCCTTCAAGCAATGCAAGGTATTCGCGGCGGGTCCAGGTGGCAGAAGCATGTTCAAGCGCTGCATTGCGAAAGATTTTCGTGCAACATCCTCAGTCCACAGGTGACTTTGACACCATCGGGTGAAGGACTTGCAGCCGTGCTAGACCCTATATCTCACAGTGTTTTAGTTGGAATTGTTTGGATCAGTAAGAAAACATAGAAGGGATAAAGAAAACACTGGGAAAGCTGAGAGATTGTGTTTTCTCTGGTGTTGAAGTCAGCCACCCTTTTGGCCCGCGATCTCCCACAACAATGCTCCCGCAACACGACTGGCAAGCAGCATGCTCTTCTCGTGTACAAGAATAGACTGCTGCATATACCAGTGCCACTGTACTGCAAAAAATGAAGCTTCTGCGAAGAAATGAACCCCAAAAATGAAGCTGCTCTCTGCCAAGGGTGGAAACCTCTTGCGTCACTTCCGGCTCTTCCAAATCAGGGTTCTCCACCAAAGACAGACCGCGATAACTATCGCCTGGCCGGCAAAGGAAAGGACATCCCTGCGCAACTCCGCGATGTAATTGATCAATTGTACGTACGTAGATTTGTTTGTTCGATTTCCTTTATGGTAGAAAGGCAAAGTGTGGAAACTGGAAACACTGCATGACAAACTTGGTGGTGGTGATCCTGGTGAAAAGCCTCTGCAGTGGATTTTGGTGTTTACCACTGACCACAAGCTCAAAAGAAGGCGTGGAATGGAATTTCACATGACTTGATTGTCTTATTGCCCCCACAAAGTTTCCAATTGCGTCTTCCCCTCTTCGATTGGCAGGTCATTGCAACCTTCACAAGTCCATAGGATTACCTGCAACAGAAAACAAATAAGACATATGTACAGTACATATCAGTATATATTATGTATATATATATATATGCATATACATATTCATATATCATGTATATCTATACACCAAAAAAAGAGTTGACAGGGCCCATATTGCTCATCTTTCTCATGGGGGGTCAACTCTCCAGCAATGCCTGGCAGGTGACCACTTCGGGAGCTCACCATTGGTCCGTCAGCGGGCCGGTAAAGCCCAACTTGAGCCGACAGCTATGAAGGGGCGAACATGGAAATCCACGAGGACTCCCCCAATTAACCTGAAAAAGTTTGGTCATGAATCTTAACCCCTCAACTTTCATGTTTTGGCTCGTTTGTTGTGGCCTACGCTTTCAATTGCTTCGGAAGTTCCGGCCCCTGAGCTGAAAATGAGAGCCTTTCCAGCGTCAGATTCCCTGTTGTACTCTGGTACACTCCGCGAAACTACCAGCATCCTCGTACCAAAGGTACACTCAAATCCTCCACCCGAAATCCCCATGTTCAAAAAGCTATCTGACCTACCTGTTCCTGGCACCCTTTATGTATGGCTCAAACCTGGCATGCCAAAATTGACAACACATCATCTGGGAGGAATGGCCCCGGTGGATATTAAGAGAATATTTCCTAGCAACTTCAACAACCAGCCCCTCGGCAAGCAGCTGATATTAAGAGAATACGTCTGGGGTACTTTTTTCATGCATTTTGCAGTATTTTTGTCTCTTTATGTTTCTAAGCTGTATTGTCTTATCAATAGCTGTTTCTGGTTCCCTTAATAGGTGGTAGGTGATATATAATCACCCAATAGGCAATATATATATATAAGTGGTATATAAGTAGGTATATACTGCCAATT
>DF239578.1:68799-132430 GCA_000507305.1 Breviolum minutum Mf 1.05b.01 | reverse complement strand
CTGTTCCATTATCTTCGCTCTGAGTTTTTTCCATCAATCTAGCAAAAAACACCCCCCTGAAAACTAGCACATCCCCCCTACAAAATCCATAACTTGGAAGTTGGGAAATTTCCTTTCAAAACTGGGTCACATGCTATTCATCGTCAACCCTGGGCTCTCCAGACCGCATCGAAGCGCACGGCATAGCCCACAGAGCCACCTAAGTCTTCGCCCCGCTCGGCAGCCACGCGCCGGGCGACCTCAACGCTTGGGAGGTTGAACCCTTGCATAATACAGTACCCTACAGGGAACGGTCACAGATCCCACCTTGGGAAAAGGAAAAATCATCATCTAAGGGAGATGGTAGTTCCAAAAGGAAGGGTAGTCATTGAGAATCATTTTTGGGAGAAAGCTGGAAATTTTAATTGACATGATTTGGGAAATGCTTTGGTCATTGAGAATCTGGTCCCATGATTTGGGAAGGAGCAAGTCCACTCTCATCATCTTGAATCTGGAGATTCCTCACAACAATTAGGGAATCTGCAAATGGTTTTTCCAAAAAAAGGCTGTGGAACCTGGAAATTGATCATGATTTGGAAGCTTCCATACAGGAAGGCGAAGGAAAGTCGATTTTCATGCTTTTCCTGTCGGCCCTCTTCCATATCCTATGACTTGGGAGAGGTTGCTCAGTGGCTCAGTGGCTCAACAATCCCATCCGCCCGAAACGCATCAGCTTTTCACGATTGGAATGTCACTCCGATCGCTTCTTTGCAGACAAGTCGAGCACACAAGTGCTCACACCACTCACTCCTGCACAGTCGAAAGGCTTGCGGAAACAAGATTATTCAACCATTCTACCACCATACTGACTCTATCCCGATTATGCCCTCCTTTAAAGATTACTATTTTTAAAGGATTCATTCCCTCAGTCGATGTGATTCCCGGTAAAAGTCAGTGCAATCAAACCTGGTTTTCCGCTCTCCTTGCCCTTCAAGCTTTCCTTCAGCTCGTTCAGCTTGTCCTCCAATTCCTTGGGCCAGCCACTTCCACAACCTTCAACTATTTGTAACCCCAAAAGTAACGATAATTTGGTACACTTAGATGGCAAAATGATGGAAAATGGAGTACTGGTGGATTCCTGGAAGGACAAGAACTGTTGCATGCTCCGATGATCAGATTGAAGTGGAATGCTTGACAGCGTAACATATGACACTGCTCTGGCAATTGGATGATGCTCAACATTTGGAGTTCAAGCATTCTCACCCACTCACTAGTGAGTGTCGTAGTCATCATCCTCATCCTCATCATCATCGTCGTCGTAATCGTCGTCATCGTCATCGTAATCATCGTCGTCGCCATCGTCATCGTCATCGTCATCATCGTCATCATCGTCATCATCGTGATCATCGTGATCATCGTGATCATCGTGATCATCATCATCATCATCATCATCATCATCATCATCATCATCATCATCATCATCATCATCATCATCATCATCATCTTCAGTGGATGAGGAGCAAGGCGGAGGAGGGAGAAACCCTGTGACACGAGAGCAAACGTGATCTCTTCCAATGAATGCTCGATTTCAATGCAAATACTCTCAAGGGTAGAACATCACAGCCCATCAGCCAAGACTCCCAAACTTCTTCATCTGTCAGGGTCTGCTTCTTCTTACCATCCTGACACGTTCATGACTCATAACACTACGGCTCACCTGATGAACCGGAGATCTATATAGTAAGATTTAGTAAGATCTAGTAGGTCAAATAGAATATTGAGAAAATCCCTTTGCTTTCGACTGCATTCGTCTTGGCATCACGAGCGCTTTCGAAACATGGCTATGGACTACCCTCAGCCTCAACCCATCGTCGTATCAGAGATATTAATTCAGCTTTTGATGTGTCACCTTCCTTTCTTTGCGTGGAGGTCACATGTCACGCACTGTCACGATGACTTACATGGAGTTACGATAGCATGAGTTGTGCATTGTAAGATGCTTGTGTCTCACCATTTGTAGATCTGCGACCTCAGGCACAGGATCCATATAACCTAATGCAGCCATGAGGTTTTGTGAATCTCTTGTCATCTCCTTGATCTTCTTCTCGATGTCTTTGATTGCCTTCTTCTTGTCCTCAAGGATACCCAGCTGTCAGTGAATGAATTCAAGGCAAGTGAGATCTGAAGTGACCATGGGATATGGTGATGAATTCCTTCCGAAGCTTGCTAGAAATGACTTCCTGACTTGTAAACCAACACACTAACTAACAGTTAACTAGCATGTACAAACAAACATGTACAAATTCCGAACCCGATAATTTTGTCGACCAATTTTTCATAGTTTCACCAGATTCGACCCCTTGTGTGGATTGTTGAGTGGATTGGATCATGAGATGACCATAAGACCATCCCGAAATGAATCGGTTTCCCAACTCTTTTGCTTCAAACTTAAAGCACATGTGTACAAATGATCTGGTTTAGTACCTGTTGACCCAAGAACTTGTTTATATGAAATGATGATGTGACAAAACAAAAACACAACGTCAAGTCGGCAAGTCCTTCTCGGTCATCGTCATGCTCTTCTTGACCTCGATCTTGTTTCCAGCACCATCGAAGACCTCATCAGGTCCCGCTGCAGCATTGCCATCATCCTGCCACCGTTGTAACCCACAATATCATTTGAGGTTCACTCACAAGGACAAAATATGACAAAATAAAGTTTAACTCAACACAAAGAGGTTGACATGGTCTTGGATGAGTACCATAGTCCCAATTTAGAACCTCGTTTTTCAGATTCAAACCTGAAAAGCCAAATCGCCTTTCGGTATGGGACCAGCAAATAGTGAAACATGATAAACCTACACACTTCAAGTCTAAGGTGATGATGAGGTCATGAGGAAACGCAATATCTGGGCCTTACTTGACTCTAACCTTGAAGGCCAGTGGAAAGGGAAGCTGAATTAGGACCCAAAAAAAACCTCTGTTAAGTGTGTGTGTGTGTGTGTGTGATCCTCATTGTGGTCACCATTACTGAATGGAGCACCCTAATGGATGTATATGTGTGTACATATGTTTTGATGTATACTATACACACATATTGTTTGATATACATACATAGATATGTATATATAGCATATATATATATATAGCTGTGTATGTATGTGTATATATATATGTACACATATATGTATTATGCCATATCATATGCTCAAAGTAAAGAAAACTCACGACTGCGCACATCCGCCTCCCTACCTACCTTTACCCAACAAAGCAAAGTGGAAAACCTCCCCATCTCTAAGTGCATAAGTCCGAAATTGCCAGGGTTTTCCAACCAGCTTCAATTAAATTTCCCAAATCGTCACCAGGCCATTTCAACTCCTTGGAGGTATCAATGGACTCACCCTCAATGCGCAGGCGGCCACCCTGCATGATCCACTTCTCGGTGGCAACGTTGTCACAGAACTCCTTGTTGTGGGAGATGATGAGCACACCACCCTTGTAATCCTTGATGGCCAAGATCAAGGCACCCAAGCCTTCACGATCCAGGTAGTTGGTGGGTTCATCCAAGATCAAAACGTGGGGATTTTGCCACATCGCTGCAGCCAAAACAATCTTCACCTTCATGCCACCCGACAGCTGATTGATCTGGGTATGACTGGCACTCTCGGCATCCACACCGAAGTCAGCCAAGTGCTTCTCCACACCTGGCTGCGTCAATTGCTTGGTCATCAAACCAGCCATAGCGGCCTGACGCTCATCCTCACGCTGGACCAACTTCAAGTAGCCCATCTTCACCAAGATATCCTTCTCAACCCAGGTGTTCTGGTCCATGCTCTTGAACTGCCACTTCACCTCGTACTCGAAAGTCTTCTCCTTCTTTTTCTGACGGCGGTTCACAACGGCATCTGGGATCACTGCACCAGCCTCATCCTGCTTGGCCTTCTTGGCATCCTCCTTGGGATCAGTGCAGCGGCGCACGTTGCCCGTCACGTTGTCGATGCACCACTTTGCAGCACGTGCCTTCTCCTCATCCACGGACAGCTCATCAGTCTTGAACTCCAAGGACTCCCGATCATCGTTGCCTGCAAAACGCCACATGATGTAAGCAGTAGGAGTCTCCTGCATGTGCTTCTCCAAGTGGTGGAAAGCGTGCTGAGCGACATAGGCCAAACGCAAGCCCTGAGCTTTCCAAATCGAACCCTCCGTTGGGAGCTGTTCTCCCACCAACACCTTGATCGCCGTAGACTTTCCGGCACCGTTGGCACCAATCACCGCCACGCGGCTCACCTGTGACACGGTGAGGCTTACATCCATGATGGTGGGTTTGTCCTTGGTGGGATAGGTGAAGCTCACAGTGTTCATGCGCAGAATGACCTTGCTGCGGCTCTTCACACCCTCCAAGGGTCCAGGCTCAGGGAAGACAAACTTCATGGATTCGTTGCTAATCTCGAAGTATGCCTTGCCGCTGCAAAACGCTTTGACAAAAAAAAACTACCAATAAATGAGACAGGATTTTCAACAGAGAGGGCCACGCAATTTCCCATTGAACATGACATCTGGTGTGACTTAACCCCCCCCAAAAAAATAGTACCTACAGTAACATAGTAATAGTGTAAGTGTAAGTTCATTTTATTCAATTCCCTCCCAATCACACACTTAGCACCCTCAGAAAAACAATGGAATATCCCCTAGGCAGACCTTCTTCTCAGGGTACTTCTCCACGAACTGAGTCAAGCAGGTGCCCTTCTCTCCCTTGAAGGTCTTCAACTTTCTGTCCTTCCAAGTGGCGCAAGGTTCACCATGGCCTGGCCTCTACCATGATGGACATGCTTGCGATAAGTGGCAACTGAAATATAGAAAAACTATGCAACAAGCTCGCTATGCACTTTCATGTTTCAACACAAATAGCAAAAGTCTCCTGGAAATCGATGATGTGAGTGCACATCTTGTCCAAGAAGGGGCTGAAGTGGGAGGTGCAAATGATGGATCCAGGGAAAGACTCCAACCAATCTTCCAACCACTTGATGTTGTCCACGTCCAAGTGACCAGTGGGCTCATCCAACATCAACACATCGGCGTTCATCAGCTGGGCAGCACCTCAAAATTCAAAGACTACTGTATCTTTATGGGACCTGTAACCTCCGAAGATACGACACCTTTCATTTGAGGATAGTTGAGACTAACGCAGCCATGCTACACAGCTGCATCTTCATCTTCCAGCCTCCGGAGTAGGAAGTCACTGGCAATTCCAGGTTGGCCGCTCGGTCTGGACCTCCTGGGTAACCAAAGCCAATGGATTTCATCAAATCCTTCACCTCACGAGTACAACGCAAGCTGAAAGATGGAGAATGCCATGAGTTGTGTGTGTGGGGTTTTCCTGTTTTCTGAGGTAGAAGATATTCAGGCAATGTAATATGTGTGTATATCCAATCTGGAAAGTTGTAGCAAAATTTCCAGAAAGAATGCACAATTTCACACCCAAAGCAAGGATATCTGCGACAACTTTGCTGGGTTTCCAGATCTCCATGTGTCATATTTCGAGGTGAAAATCAGGTGCTACTTCGGAAGATGCAAGGCAAGATTTAGAAACTGGGAACACTTTGGAGAAGAAACCTTGTGCAAATGGCGGCTCCAGTGAGTTGCTTGGGAGTTGAGTTCTGAATGCCAGTTCCAGTTCTCAGTACTGCCCCAGGAAAGCAGCCGATCCAAAGTTCTACAACGAAATGCCAATGCCCTTTTTGTGGAAACCCCAACCTCCCCATCTCATCTCAGGCAATCTGGGGGTTGAATTTTAAAAGAAAAAATGAATACCATATATCTTATATAATATAATTAAAAATGACACCTCTCTCTGCCATCCAGTCACTGTATCTTCCTTCACTGGAGGCTCCAACTTGTAAATGTCGTTGCATGTGTGCACCACCCACCACCATCCCGGCTTGTCCACCGACAAGATGGGGAAGCCATCATCTTGCACACCCACCTCTTCATCTTCAATCTCGTGCTCCACAAACACTGATTTCAACTCATCTCGCTTGGGGAAGCCCTCCAACTGTTCGTTGGCAATGGCACGCATCAAAGTGGTCTTTCCACATTGGTTGGGACCCAGCAGGCCATAGAAACGATTCCTTTTCAGGTGCATCTTGGCATCACGCAACAAGGTCAGTGTGCCGTAAGCCAAGGAGAAAGCACCCTTGTAGAGGTCCACACCCTCAGTGTCCTCCTCCTCCACTTCCTCCTTTGGCTTGGCGGCCACTTCCATCTTGGAGCGCAGCTGCTCAATGACGGAGTCGAACGGAGCAAGGTAACCCACATCTGACTTCCAGGATTTCTCGTCAAAGACCCGCATGTTGGCTGCGCACGCGGCCAGTGCGGACACATGGGTCAATTCTGCTTCGTAGACATCGCCGGAGCCCTTCTTGTCACCCAAAGCCCCTTCCACCTGCTTCTTGGCCACGTCCATAGACACCTGCTGCAAAGACTCCGCACCTTCACCTGCAGCCTTCTTCAAGGTATTATAGGCCTTCTCTGCCATGCCACGTGCCTCGGGGTCGCTGATCTTCTGAGTGGCATTCTTCACCAAGGGTTCCAACTTGGGCATCAGTGGCAAAACCTCTGCTGGGTCTTCCACCAACTTGCACATGTTGTCCACAATCAGACAGCAAGTGCGCTTCACCTCCTCGTTCTTGTCATTCAAACCACGGGTGAGCACTGGCACAGTAACAGCCAAGGCTGGTGCTTCCACATTCTGCACGAAGATGCATCCAGCCAACCTGTAGAGTCAAGCATCTATTCATGTGATGCAATTTTTGGCTGTGAAGAGACCATAGACATCCATAGACCATAAGTATACTCCAACAACTTTTTACATACAGTAACGATTTTTTGTAGATTAGACCAGAACATACCAGAACTCCCTCTCTCTCTCTCTCTCTCATTGAACCAGAAGATGATAGTTTCCAAAAAGGGTTTTCCTTTTCCAGCCAGGGGCAAAAAATTTGAGGTGAAATAAAATTTCTGGATGGAAATGCACCTGAAGTGTCTATGAACTTCACCCCAATCCATAGAACTTCACCCGCATTTTTGGACGAAAGCCCAGGCACTTTTCCACACAACTGTGGGTCTTGTCAATGGAGGATGCAGCATCCACCACAGCCGGCAAGAATGGTTCCAAATCCTGAGCGGCAACAAAGGCAGGACGACTCTCCATTCATGACTTTAAGCCGCCTTTTTTCTCGCTAGTTTCAGGGAAAGCTAGCCAACCCCACATCCTCTTCATCCACCACAATACCATGATATTTCCACACTTACAATTCATCGAACGTTTCTCGTCTTTGAAATAGAAAACGAGAACAAGACATCCTGCATCCCACTCCATCCATTTCTTATCCGCGTGTCCTTGTTGCCAGTGCAGTTGCAGATGGCTGTCATGCATTCCAAGGCCGCTGTCTTCACCTCCTTCTTGATATCGCAAGTCAGATCCGCCACGGGGCTCACGAGGTTCACCAAGAGGTATCCTCGAATTACCCAAGGTGAATGATATGCACCAATGCACACTGATACAAAACCATAAACTTGACGGTTTGCAAATGCGTCTCATCTTAGTGTTTCTGCTGTGACTACTCTTTCCAATCTACAATCCAAAACTGCAAACAATACTGTATATGGTAAAGTTTGGAAGAATAATGTAAGTGAACTGGCCTTAATCACCGGGTCCTGAATCCCAATCCGCAATCCATACAATCGGCAGAATTCTTGGAGGTCTGTTTCCGCTTGACCAATAATCATTAAGCCATTAAGCTTAAATATCAGCCAACCAACCAAACCATGCATCCTTCCCCACACTTGATCAGCTATGAAGCTTCTCTGGGCATTTTCCAACCAAGCATCCTACGGCACGTGGAGCCTTGGCAGCCAAGGCGGAGATGATCTGCAAAGTGGCCTCTTTCTGAGGTGGCTTGGCCTTCACGGCCAAACCATTCAGGAAGGCAGGCAACAACATCTCCACGGTGAAGGGGGACACCATACCTCAACGTTTCAGGTGCAGGTGCTTAGAATCCAGGGGTTGATGGCTGATATGGCTGATGGCTGATGTGGATGAATGGGGTTGGTAATGGATGGGTGATGGGTAATGGGATCAGATTGGGGTGGATGATTGATGGGTTTCCCAATTTGTCGCAGCTTGGATTCTTCAAGCATTGGTCCAGAGTGACGGCTTTCCATCCAAATTTTGCAACAAAAGAGCTAGGGTAAATCTCCCAAACACCGAGTTTGCGGAACATCATGAATCTGACACAAATCTCCCGTCCAAGCGACCCATAATGGTCTTGCTTGTGGCCACAGCCGCATCCTTGACATTCTTGGACTTGTCGTTGGAGGCCTGGCGAATCTTCCGAGGTCACATCTTGAATTGGTGTGGCTTCGCTTGGTTTGCTGTGTCGAACCAAATGAGTCAATGTCTATCCTGTGAGATACAAAAATTCCAAAGAGCCAGGATCTTCTTCCGCACTCTGGAAGGGAACATACAAGTACACTGTCGTCTTCCATTCACACTCTGCTGGATCACACTCTGTTAGCAATCCACTGGACCGGGTGCGGACTGGGCCTCCAAAATCTTGGGAAAGGCAGCGACCAAAAATGGCTCTGCTGGACGACCCTTTTCCTCTGCAATCTTTCCCAGGCTTTCCAGGGCTGATTGCCCTGCTGCCTTGTCAGTAATCTTTGCAACCAGTGCCTGGACAAAGGAAGTCAGCAACTTCAGATGCTTCAAGTACAAGTCTTTCATAAGGAGATCTATCTATAACTATAGTAAAAATATGTTAAAATCAGCCAACTAGGTTCAAAAGCATAAAAAGGACCGGTGGATGAGTCAGAATGCCAAATGACCTAATGATCAGTCATTCCGCGCCTCAATCTCAGCCTTCAGTTCGGCTGCCATGGCGTTTTCCGGTCGCAAGAAATTGCGGACGAGAGCAGGAGCTTGGAGTTTTTTGAGTGGAAAAAGCTAAGAGCCGCAAAGGGCATGTGCTATGATCCAATGATCCAACAAGTACATAATAAGAATGATCCAACAAGTACATAAGGATACTGCATGTGATGCTACTTGCCGTGAACTTTGGAACACTGAAAGCAAGCAAACCTTACGAAGCGGATGACCAGGAATTGGTTGTCACGGTTGTCGCCCTCCATGTGGCCCCCAACTGTGATGGCAGCAAGGCGTCGTGGTTGGGTGACCACAATGGTTTTGGGATGACCATCCTCGCACAGGCACGGGGAAAACGGGTTGCGTGAATGGGTGAAAACCAAAACACCGACTACGGGAGTTTTGTTGAGACTTGCTTTTTGAGATGCAACTATGATTTTGCAAGAGATGTTCCATCTTGGATTTTGGGGAGGGCCTACAGCTCTTTGCGGGTTGTGTGTAGATCTGTGCCACCATCATCCATGCCACCTACCCAAACGCCTCATCTTGGGAGTCTAAGATATACTGCGGCACTTGCGTGGTCTTCCCGGAACCAGTGGAGCCTTGAATGATACACACCTGAGAAGATGTCACGCAGTAGACAATGTCGATTGACGCACTTCCCGATAAAACCTGTCGGTTGAACAACAAACATCAACACACCCTTTCAAATTTGACGCTGCAACATATAAATCGCCTATTTCAATTCATGAAACTCTAGGTGCACGAACCACCAAGTTGACTACCCTTCACTCGGCGCCTGGTTCCGTGCTACTGTGTCGACGATTTCCTGTGGCTCTGCCCGCCATGACACCGGAGACCCCGAGACCCGGATCAAAAGGTCTTCTCATGGGTCACAGGTCGCTAATGGCTGTGGCATTGCATGGATTTGGTGGCAGGGAGAACTTGCTACTCACATAGTACTCGTACTCATCCAATGAAGACATCATTGAGGTCATGCTTATGATTTAATGTCCCGCCCTGCCCCCCCCCCAGAAACGAGAAACAAATAAACAGACAGTGTTTCGCATCTTCAAAGAGGAAAAAATCGAAACATGGGAGTGGGCACGCATCACCACACGATGAAAGCCGTTGTAAGCAAACCAAGGTATTATCTTAGATAGTTGCCTTCCCGATGTTTTGTTCGCTCCCTATGTTCCAAAGCAAGTGACTAGTGGTCAAAGCCAAAGCCCTCATTTTTCCAAATGGTTAATAACGCTTGTTGTACAGTATATAATCCTTATATTAAGCTGGATATATGACCTCCTGTTAGAAACTAAACAACAAGGGCTACAATCATGGCGAAAGTAAGAACGTGATGGGTGTGATCAAACGCTTCACGCAGGCTACATCAATGCCAGTCCTGGAACTTGCTAGCAATGGGCAAACTGGCGCTTGCCTCTTCAGCATCACCGAGCCAACATGCAAATAAAAGCTTCACTTGGCAAAAAATAAGCCAACAGGTACCCACAAATGGATACACAACTGGGGCTCTTGTCCCAACCCCTTGTAGTACCTCCGCCCCGATGGCCGCAGCATATGTGTCGGGTATAGCGTCGATTTTTGGCTCAGGCCAAGGTGATGGTCCTCCCGTTGTCATGTTCGAAAAGGGGATGGCTCAGTTGCTGGCTGTTGTGCAAAACACAGTCGATGAGACAAATGGATGGCGTGCACACATGGATATAATTACAACTATACTGCACAAACAAACAGACGACATCAAACAAATGAATAGCAACCAAAGCATCACGGCAATTCAAGGAAAAATGAACTGGAAGGTACAAAGAGAGGTCATTTTATTCCACTTCACTTCACTCATCAATGGTAGGAACCTCAGAAAACTGCTTCACAAAGCTTGTCCCCGTCGTCCCCCCCACCCGTGGAGCAACCAGGCCTTCCTCCGGCGAGGACCACGGCAGGGCAGCGATGGAACCCACCTCCTCGGGGTCCAACTCCTCTGGCACCGTGCCCTGCAAAACGAAGGTTTGGCGCGAAACGTTGAGACCTCAAAACCACAAACCTGTCAAGCATGTTACATATGGATGATACGGATGATATGAATTTTGAAAGTATGATGTTTTGTTGCGTATGTTTACCGCGTTCTTGCGTCTGTGCTAGAAACCTCTGACAATGGAAATATCGGACTACTGCCCGCTAGGTGTTCCGGGACGTGGTGGTATGAGACTTTCGGCGGACAATATAGGAAATATGGATAAATATGGGATGAACAGCAATACCATCTCATCGAGGTCCAAAACTTCGAGATGCTAAGCCTGAAGAACATTGAAAAAACACCAAGGCAACGACATGCCACGCAATTGACTTCCAATTTTGTCCTGCCTCCCACAGCACGGTACCCGGAGGAGCACTCACATCCTGATGAACCTGCCATCAAGTCCCATCAAACTCAATAGAGCAGTACATAGTTAGGTGAAGCAATGCATCGCCCTCTTTGATTCTCACTGTAATGACTC
The DNA here is from genome assembly GCA_000507305.1 of Breviolum minutum Mf 1.05b.01. Classification (NCBI taxonomy): domain Eukaryota; class Dinophyceae; order Suessiales; family Symbiodiniaceae; genus Breviolum; species Breviolum minutum. The sequence continues at coordinate 121,015 of DF239578.1, read as the reverse complement.
CAACCACTGCCCGTATGCACAAGCCTGATCGGGCATGTATGGGGGAGTGAATAAACTTGACCATCTCTCTGTACCTCTCTCTTAATGGGGTGCAAGGCGGAGAGTCTCCACTCTCCGCAGCTTGCTATTCTGACTTTCATCCGCTTGGCGGAGTTGTCATCTTTAGGGCTGACGTGTTTCAGATGCTGGCTGTTGAAGACCCAATGATTTGATGTAAACTTGACTAGTGTCACTTCACTTTTACTTGTGGTGATGGCTTGAGAGTCTACAACCTAACGTGCAAGAGGATGACATCATATATGGAGAAGAAACATCAAATTGCAATAGTAGATTCATGTCATGTGGGAATTCCAGCCGTGGCATGCTAAAGCCTAACAAGCCAAGTATTGTTTTCACGCAGTCGTAATTATTCTTGTCATTCTAGACTCCTTGCTCTCCCGTCATCCACCTCAGCCAGTTCTGTAATAATCAGCCGTCTTTGTAGCAATCACAGTTTTTGCAATTTGCCTAAGCTACTGCTAACAACTTCTAATGTCATGCACCAGCCACATTCGTGTCCATGGCCCGCCCGGTCTGCCAATCATCCAGAACCACCGAAGACAAAAGGCCCTTTGCAACGACAGTACGGCATCCCATGTGCCATGATTTCTTCCTTCATGTTGCAACGTTGGGCAGATCAAGCCACCCAGCCAAGCGCTTTTTGGGCGGCTTGTTCCATGGACACATGGCCCATTCCAGGTAAGAAACACTGTCAAGGTTTGCCAGGGGCACACCGAAAGTTCCACATGCGTTTAAGCTCAGTACCTTTTTCATTCTTGAAATTAAGGAGCCCCAATTATTCATATCTTGGCTTATTTTCTAGGAGGATGCTAGAGAGTCATGCTGAGAGGACATGTTGAACTTTGAATGGAGTACCATCTTGGCAACAGTCCCGGCAACTTGCTGATGTCCAGATGCAAAGAATATACAGAGCAATCTCTGTAAACAACAGGCTACCAGCTAGCTTTCCAATGACGGAACGACGGAGCTTGAGATAGCTCAAGACTCAAGACGTATCAAAATGATGACCACTTGGATAGGCTACCTCTCAGAAGGGACCCCAAACCATTTCAGCATTCCAGTTGCTGCAACTCTGCACTAAAATACTTGTGTATGAGGTATACGCCAAGTCAAAAATATCTACAAACTTCATTCTTCATCCATGGACATTTCTGATGTGAAACGTTAAGAACTTTCCATTTTAAAAAATTTTTGCTCCTGTCAACATCAACTGCCAGGCTTAAAGGATGCAGCCAGCGCTGCGAATTCCGGATGTCCTCGCAGCCGCTCACTAGCCAAGCGCAGCACGGAGGCGCCCGCCTCCTTTGTGGCCACGCGGACGACTTCACCTGAGCTGACGGTGGGTGGGTGGATGCAATGAACCAATGATGCAGGAGCTATGATTGTTACAGTTACCTAGTAACCTAGTATATATGTACTTCTGGCAGTCCACGTAGATTGATTGAGGTGATAGGTTTAGGCTTAAATTGTGAATGTTTGAGTTGCAAAAGGGTTTGGTATCTGATTGGCACGAACCTTTCCCATCCTGAGCCTTCCTCAATCTCGTGCTCCAGAAAGAAACAAGAACAAGAGCAACAACAACGACGACGACCACGACGACAACAACAACAACAACAACAACAACAACAACAACAACAACAACAACAACAACAACAGCCACAACCGCAATCCCAATCCCAATCCCAATCCCAATTACAATCACAACTAGCCACAACCACAACCAGGATCGTTCAACCCTTCCCTTTTTGTAGAATTACCCCAAACCAGCATCAGCATGCCTACAAGGGACGATCATCCTGCAATTCCTCGGCAGCAAACTCTAAGGCGTTGCCATCTTCTTCCACTGCCGTAAGAACGATGTCTCGGTCGCCTTGAAGCATTGGCGCTGCACATCGCAGCGCTAAGCCAGACTCCTGGACGGCTGCCAAGACGACCTGGTCGACGTCAGGGTCTGGTAAAGACTCAAGAATCCGACTGGGCGGCCCCCCCGCCCTACAGCGCGCGCGTTGCGTTTGTTAATTGTACATGGAACAGCTACAGCACAGATTCAGTTTGATCCTATATGTCTAAGATGCGGAATATATATAAATCAATCCGTCGGCTTTCGACTCATTGTTTGGGTGTGGTGGTGTGCTCCAGCTTGACGCTACAAAACTTGCACAGGGACGGTCAACCAACGCAAAGCATCATTTTGATTGATGTTGAAAGGTCTAGATGCATACATGCATGCATACACACATGCATGACGCACGTATGACTGTACGTAAAACGAACATACAAAAATACATGGCACATAGTTACATACATGCACACATATCTACTAAGACTTACTGGTACATAACAAACTCTAGACAAATACATCCAGATCATCTATATGGTAAAATGTATCCTCCCAGGGAATTCCCCCACCTCTGGATCAGCTTGTAAGGCTTCCCCGGCAAAGTGCAAGACCGTGCCGCACAAGGTGACGGCAGCAAGGACTACATGACGCTGCTGCCGTGGCGCGTGGCCCGCAAAGCGCAAGGCCGAGCCGTTGTTCCGCACGGCTTCCAGGACCACATCGCCTCAGGCCACCATGTGCAGAAGGGCACTTTGACACACCAGTTTTTTTTTGATGAGTTTTTTCGTGGGGGAGGGAGTGGCTGATCTGATGTTACTTCTTGTCCAAGTGGAGCTCTGACAATTAGATGCATCACAACAAAATTCACAGATTGAGAGTTCACCTTACATACGCTCACGCCCCAAGAATCAAAAATAGCTCACCGCTCACCGCCAAGTTGCAGTCTTCCTGTAGCTCTGGGGCAGCATATTTCAAGGCAATTCCATTTTCAGCCACTGCAGCCATCACGACCTGCAACATGCACTGCTGGGAGCGCAAAATGAATGTCATCCAGCATCCGGCAGTTCCAACTTGATTGTGGCAGGCGACCCAATTGGCACTGCCATAGGATTCCCGGATGACCAGTAAGAATGTGGTTCCAACATGCTCAAGTCTTGGCCTTCCTTTACTCGCGTTAAGTTTGGTATATCCCAGGTATGGGGGGAGGCAACCCTACCAAACACCTGGTTGCCTCCTTATCAGCTTGCAGTTTTGGAGTGCAAAACTTCAGCTCAAAACCATTGCACTTCACGGCTGCCAAGACCATGTCACGGCGGCTGTGTGGCCGGCCTCAACCGCTCAGGATGGATGAAGGTGGTAATCACAAGGGATGCCATATCTATACCATTTTATAGACATTGCAGCTTTCAACCAGGAGGAATGGATCCTAGAAACAGCCTGATGTTTTCAGGAAGTGCACCTCAGAATGCCAACAAGACATGACGAAGTGCAACTAGGGTCCCCCAAAAGGAATTGAATTGAAACTTTCGTACTTTAGAAAATGGGATGTTGTTGGACTTCCGTGCTTTCGATTATCGGCTTCTCGTTTGACTTTGCTACCTGGTTAAAATCGGGCCATTCACCGGGACCCATTTTTCAACTGTTGCAGCGCATCATGTCATCAAGTTGACCAAGGACCTTCACTGCTCACATCATTGATGCTCTAAATATTCAATCAAATTGTAATAGTGGTAGCACCTTAGCTGCTCAAAGTGAGCTTGTACAACACCAGCTTAGCTCCCTACCAACCATCCAGCCCTCACCAGCTCTATAGCTCAACCCCCCAAGGGACGCCACATCGGATCCGAAGCGGGTGGCAGCGCAACGGATCTGGAGAAGGGAGCAACTCCTGTGGTTTTGTCAGGCTGTTTTCCACTGAAGAAGGCACACTCCAAAATGGAAAAAGACGGAATGTACGTATAATATAGCCCATTTCGCCCATGTCTGCCATGTTTTAAAAGTGGATGGGTTTTTTGTTTATCACTTTTGTCTGGGAGTCTGGCGAACTCATGGATAGCCATCCAAGAGTTTTTCGCCCTAATGCTCTTGACAAGCATGAGCGAATCTTGATGGGCACAAGGTGGCTTTTTCATGCTTTTTCTCCGTAACGGCCACTTGCTATTCCAAAGTAAAACGATCTGTTTCAACACTAACAACTTGGAGTCTCGCGGACCCTACATGGAATTCAATTGTGACATTTCAAAGCAAGCATCTACTCGCCTGACCTCGTTTAGCATACTTATTTGAAGGAGAATACCCTTTGGCCAAGGCAAATATGAAATTGCGATGCATTTTTCCCAATAATCATTGATCAATGATAGGTTGGGAAAGACACAACATGACACCACACGACACAACTAAATCTGTCCTTGCATGCAGGGCAGAATCTGCGATTCCAGAGATGGAGCGTGGTGGGAGATGTTCCAAGATTCCAACGTTACACGTGATGCCTCTTTATTGAACCAACAGATTCCAACAACAAATAACTTCAATGTTCCCATTGGCGATGTTCATCACCCTTCACTTCTGGGCTTGCTCTCAAAGGCTTGGTACTCTGACAGGACATGAAACATGAGTTGTGCTGCCAATAGCCCCTCCCAAAACTCCAGCTGGAGCCACAGCCATCCGCAACGCGCGATCTGTTGATGAACATTAGTGAGAACAAGCGGTGCTGATGCTGATGATGATGGTGATGATCTGTTTCCTTGTTTGAAGTCATCACGCATCACCATAAATAGCCTTGTATTCCTCTAGGTCTAAATACATGCTCATGTAAATTGCAGATTCAGATGCTCCGCTGCAGGTGAATCTCCCACCTTCCCAATATCCGGGTATCGCCTCATAGCCATGTTGGTGGAGGTAACTTCTCAAGCGCTCCTTCCGAAGAAAATTCAAGTAGCCGCCAAGTCGAACCGACGGCTTCTACCACTCACCACTCAAAGCATGCCGTTTTTGATACATTGATTCCATCGATCATCGAAGATACTCAGAGGAGTTCTCCACAAACCCAAAAATAACAAAAAAAAACAAAATCTCGGTGAAAAAAAAACTGAAAATCCCCAAAAAGTGCGCTTCGTTTTTCAGCAACCTTTCAGAATTGCCAGGTGGCTGCCCTCTCCTTGAGGTCTGGCCGCCTCAAGGAAACCAGTCATGTTTGGGAAACCTACCAACCACCTGTAGCATGTTATATGGTGAATATATGATGCGACAATCTTCCATACAAACATTTGGCATCTCAATGCCTACACAGTCAAAAATGCGTATTGTCAGTATCATTCAAGCGAATAACAGGAGAACATGTCTTATCAATGGCCAGGGAACTGCATGAGGGTATGTCATGCTCATACATTTTCTGCACCGTGTGCCTGTGCGTTGTTTGTCCTTCAATTTTGTAGAAAGCCACGTGTCTGCTACCTCTCTCATTTCAGGCAGTGCCTGTTCGACCCACATGCCACATCCACCACATGACTCCAAGCAATCCAAGTGGCAATCCCAAACCAAAGGATGAAGATTCAAAGTACTTGCTGTCCTGCCAAAGGAAACCCCAAAAACCAGACGTTTCAAGATCCTCCGGAGCTGCCAAAAATGTGAACACATCAGCACCACCACATCACCACTCATCCTTCAAGTTGTCGAAGAACCTCAGCAAAAGCAAAGTTCAAGCTTTCTAGCCACCATCCATGAGATACTTTCTATTGCTTGAGCTCGATGTTCAATCGCCTTCCTCACTTAAAGCAGATGGGGATTTCAAATTCCCAGTCTCCTAGCAGCTCTGAGGCATGCAGTTTACTTGCATCCAGGAAGGCTTGTGTCCATAGATTTGGCTCACTTACGTCCGCAGGTCAAATTGACCCAGTGTGGATGGGTCAAGAATCTGCACATGGGAAACATCGGAGATATGTATATATATATATATACATGACCACAAGACTAATGTCACACAAAGTTGCTTCGGTGAAGATGAATACATGTATCACGGGGATGCACTGGTAAGCAGATGCTTGGATAAAGGAATGGGTTAAAGAATAGATTGCAAGAGCAACAAAGCCGCCCGACTCAAGCGCAAACTCTGAGTCATAGGCGTTCCTTTCGTAGAATTCCTCTTGTACTTTGGCAAAAGGCCCCGAGCGAAGAGCTTTCGGCACACCTCAAGTTGGTTGGGCCGGAGATCCTTGCAAAGGATGTCACTGGCAAGTTCGGCGAGTGTGTACTTGGAAAACATCATAAAGAATTGAATCGCAGTTCTCTTGATTGTCATCATCATCATCATCATCATCATCATCATCATCATCATCGTCATTGGCATGCTGAGGTCAACTGGACTTGGCTAAGAAATTACGGCTAGAGCTTGTGAGTCATAATCCCAGTGTTCCTTTGCCAGAACGATCCAGAACGCCTACTCACTACTCCCCAATCATTTCAGACACAAGGTTCACAAACGTTTCTGCGCGGCTTTAGCTTTTGATGTGCTCAGCTCCCAATCTGGCTGATGCTTCTAGAATACCAACTGAACAAGGGGGGCCGTGATGTTTTTCCATGTCGATTATTTTGTCTCTGCCATTCTTTGGCCATTTTCTCCACCTCAAGTCAGGCATCTTGAGGCACCCTACCTTTAGCGCCAGTTCGTTCGTTGCTTGCTTCTTGGTCTTGGCATGATGCCTCAGTCAAACAAATAGGTTTGTCACCAGCAAATCAAGGTTGGGTAACTACCAATTGGTTGATATATGGAGGTATTCAGTGAAGGGTTGGTTGATCTTCCAGAGTGCATAGTTCATAGTTCTATCAAAGATTTACACTACTTACATTGGAAGAACTTCTGTTTCAAGAGCTACTACTCATACCAGCCCAGCAGCGTTTCGTTGAACCACACACCTTTGACCTCACCAGGGATGGCACAGAAAGGCCCTGTACATTTACATATGTACCATGACTAACAAGCAGGTAGAGTTCAGTTCAAAAAGAAGATCTGGGTAAACGAGACAGAATATGTAACTTAGTAAGCAGAATGTGAAAAAATATTCGTATTTTCGTCATATAAAAAACATCCATACTGTTAAAAGGCTGCTGAAATAAAACATGCCGCAGGACAACCTCACAAGATCAGTTGCGCGCACTATTTTGCAATACTGTGTTTGCAATACTTTACGATGTCATTTTCTTCATCCGATGCCTCTGCACATTCTATCGGTGCTCCGAGGGCAACTTTTTGCAATCGTCCCTTTGTGTACATGTGTTGTATATTCTTGTGGGTCTGAAAAGCATTCAAGCAAATGAGAAGCGAGTGATAACTATCAGCGAAATTGGAAGAAAATCCATCAATAAAAATCAAAGGAAATCAATGCTTTTGGTTTGAGGTATTCCAATTTGAGGTGTTCCTTGGTCCAGACTGAAGAATTGTGCACTGACAGTCACCTTTGAGACATCCCCCACTTGCAGTACCATACTTTACTCTACTGCACTGTACGGTCTTTCACGGGACTGTACCGTACTGTACCTGCGCTGTGCTGTACTATTTTGTACAGTTCTGTCTTCTGTACTGTTGTAGACTGTACCGCGCTACTGTGCAGTGCTGTAGTGCAGTGTCCTGTTAAGTACAGTCAATTTGGAGCATCATTGTTGCCTATGTTCTACAAACTCATTGAAACATATCAAAGCTATATATCAAATCATTGATTTCACTGATTTCATAGTCTATGGCTGGTCCACTACTGTAAACTAAAAATAAATCGAGGAGAGACAGAGAGAGAGGGAGATGTGCATGATGTACCTGTATGGTGTACGTCTGTGCGCCTGAACATGCTATGAAAACTCAAGCCGTACTCACATTTCCATGGCAACCATGTCAAACCAATCCCTGCCACGGTGATGAATCGCTTGTGCCTGAAACGAGAGCATTGCCTTGAAACTCGGCGCATGTGGTGGGCCATCTTGTACCACCCGGATGTCGGTGGGCTGACGCCTGGCAGTTTGCGAGGGTGTGGCCAAAACCAAATCCTCAGGATTTTCGTTTCAATTCATGGCAGCTTTGCCATTTCTTGAGGTGTTCATTGAGATGTGACCGAGCAATCAGTATGCTGAAGTTGCCAGCGTCGTCCTCCGGTGAAGGACCGCTTGGTGGTTGGGACTGTGGCCTTGGCAATGCAGGTCGCCTTCCAATAACGGGAGGAGGTAGGAAGATCCAAGGGCCCTGCTGTACCACCATCGGTCTCACAGGAGCCTTGGTCCATTGGTCAAGGATGTCCCACCATTCTAACCAAGTTGAAACACATCATGCAACAATGCATGTAAATGTTGAAATCCCGCGAACCTGTGGGTTCATAATACTAAATGGACAGGAGCCAGAAAAATCTGCTTCCAATCAAAAGCTCAATATCTTCATCTGGTGCTTCCTTATGAGAAAAATTCATCTCAGGAGCCGACACTTCGAGGGACGATTCCTGGCTTCAGCACCCCTGCCGTTGCTCCAGACGCCACGGAGCCCCTGGGGATGATTCGTGGTTGGATTGGCTGGATCGGCGGCTCCGGAACCTCGGTGTTCACACAATGCTGCTGTTGGTGTCAAATGACTTCAATCCCATCGACGCAGACTGGTCACGAAGTTCGATACTTGGTGGTCATCTTCAATGATGTTGGCAGCAGGCACTTTGCGCTTCTTAATTGCAGGGCCATCCCTTAGTAATGTGGGTGGGAAGGCTGCTGGAGCTACGCTTCAAAACAGTCAGGATTCACAGGGTCCAATCTGCTGAGGCACGCCAAGACCTGGTCCAACATGCCATTGCTTGATAAGAAGCTGTGCATTTCCTTCACCGCTGCCCTGAAGCGCGGGCACATGGAGCGGTGCTCATGGACTAATATATGAGACTCGATAGACTCGATTGCTTTGATACAAAAGAAGAGGCTAAGTCGCTGACGCTTGCGCAGTCTTTTTGCCTCGCTCCAGAAAGAACAGCTTTCAGGCTGCCAAAGGTAAGAAACTTTGATAATGTTTGTGTAAGAGTCCGTGAGTTTGCAAGATGGCCCCGAGTTTGATGTTGAAACCTATCTGAATCGATTCCTCGTGAATCGCCGTGAACCACTACCGTTACTGTGTGCAGCCCAAAATGCTGGAAGCTATTGCGCAGGCAACCTTGGGCACTCCTGGCCGCAAACACAAATCCACCATATCAACACTGGTGTCTGCACTCAACTGACATCAACCCGGCACCTGGAATGCTAAGCCGGCCTTTCAGGGGCCATGGAATGTCTAAGACCTACTGCTGAGGCAACTGATCAAATGCAGTCCAAGCCGCATTGGAAGCCATTGCCTTCTGTCGGTCTAGAAAAGGACACCTGAAGTCAGCCATGACTGTTGCAGAATGAGATGGGCACATGTGCACTCGAGACTGGTGCTGATTTCACCTCCAAACCTGCCCATGAAAAATATATATGTTTGGGATAAACACCCGCAGCGGCCTCAAACTGCGAGCCGGTCCTTAGTGGCTGATGACAAGCGGTGGAGAAGGTTTCTCAGAGCTTATTACCATTTGATACCTACAAGCCTTCAGTTCCCACAACATGGCAATTAAGGTCCCCAGTCATGACGAGCTCTAGCATTGCGTTTGATTCTCTCTACTTGGATGATCTGCAGCCAGTGCCACCAGGAAATTTTCAAGCCTGTTATCCAGATTCTAACGACTTTGCCCAAAAAAACTCGAATGCCTTTGACCCCTGCAAAATCCAACTTCTTACCAGGCCACTTCTGGCAATAACGATTGAGCTGACCGGCTTCCGCCATGCGCCCATACCCCCAAAAACGCCACGGCGTCGCGTTTCCGTCGTTGCACGAGGTGATTACAGCTCCGAGCCAAAGCATCCCGCAAACAGATGTTTGCCCATCTCTACGCATGAAACCCAACACTCCAAACATCACAGGCACACTTGTAATACCATTGGACAATCAGAATGTAACAATGAAGATCCCATCATTTTCAATAAGTATGTATGCTCAACTGCCATATGAGATGACTATGCAGACCTAGTAAACTCGCCCGTTCCCATATCAAGAGAGAATCTAAGGTCGACCACTTTCCCCCTGAATCTCCACGTTGACGAAAGTACCTCTGAAAAAAATGGCTTTAAAAACGGAAGTACCACATCAACCATACTGGAATTAAATAACTTGCCTCAACAGCATGTATTTGTTTTGTAAATATGTAAGGCACCCGAGCATAGATTAATGTCATATAGCTCATTAATCTATGTATTACAATCTAAACATAAATAGAATACCTAATATCTTGATATATCTTGCATAAATCTGAAGTGCATCTGCACATCTGTCGATATTTCAGGGGAGAAGAAGAAAAAAAAAAACGACCCTTTCGGAAAAAAAACTCCATATCCGTTCAGAATCCTCAACTGGCACCGGCCAAGAGAGGCATTGAAGAAGAGCCACGGCTGGTGTTTGCCTCGCTGAAAGCCATGTCACATTGGTCCATCACAACAGGGTTTCGATCCTTTGGGCACCGGACCCTCTTGGTTCTGCCGCTCGTGCATGTACCAAACCTCAGTGAAAAATTGACAGATTGCTAAGTGCGGATATACCAAAAGTGTGATTTATATTGATCCACCCGGATCCACCCATCTGATTTGGAGATCGTCACGCAGGAAGGATCGGGCCCCACATCTTTACAACAAGTACTACATGCAATGGTCATGCACCAAGTCCATCTCTGGGAAGCCGCACCCCGGGCAGCTGCGGAATGGGTGTTCCCAGCTGCGTCTTCACCCAATTCGGACCTTCCGACACACCAGTGGCCATCTCCAACTCTCACCGATAGTGAAAGCCATCCAGTGGCTGAACGTGTGGGCATCTATCTTACTCTTTTTGTTGTCACGAATGTGGGAGGTGAATCAGGTAAACTTCGAGCACAATTAAAAATTTGTATTTTGTCATCTGACATCTTAGGATAGTTTTTCTCTAAGGGTTGTGGATAGAAGGCTGAGCCGCCCGCCAACAGGCATAAAGGCCTCGTCCCTCAGAAATCCAAACATCAGATCACATCAGATCACATCAGCAGAAACGAATCTCCAAACTGGAAACTGAAATCTTAGCAGCTGCCATCTTTTTTCTCGTTTTTCTACCCAGAAAGGTGCCATGAATTCTGGCAGCGAAGGATCACCATAACACAATGCCACTTTTGCTGCTTTGGCCTGTCCCATGGCGCTCATCTCCCCTAGCACCAAAGCCAAGTCATTGGCCAAAGGCTGCCATACATGGTGAAGTTCACCCGAGGTACCCACAAAGGACAAATGACATCGATGCAGAAAATTCCGACTGCACAGCTGGAAGTCTTCCGTGAGAGTTTTTCTTCCACTATATTTCCCATCCTGAACACGTCGCAGAAGTTTTATAGTGAGGCTCTCAGGAGCAGATTGTTCTATTTACGGGAGGGGTTAGATGAATGCAAGGTTCATTCGTCGGTTCTCGCGTGGTGTGGTCAAGTGGCACTTCAAACATGACACCCGTACGCTAGAGCCAAAGAGTATCCAGCACTCAATCCATCTTTGCCAAGCAACACAGACACTGGGATGGCCCCACCATGCTAAATGACTTCGAATTTGATGTTTTCGCCCGGTGACAATACGGATGACCAGCATGCTGAAGCCACGATCACCTTGCACGACATAGCCCAAGACCTTCAACAACGTCTTTGAGGGCTTCCTGAAGATGCGGTCTGTGGTAGGTTTCACTAGGTTTCCAAGTTTGCCAGTCGCTTTCTGGGGAGAAACTTAGAGATGGTGCAGGGTGAAGACAACTGGATGAAAGGGAACATCAAGTTTACTTACTTGTTCCAGAAAAAATAAATATATACATGCGGATGGGCAGAGGGAGACGGGGAGAGGGAGGCAAAGAAAGAAACTGAACAACCAAAAAGTTTGATCAAGCCCATTAAGTTACAGTATAAAATGTATACCCCATGATCAAACCAAATCAAAATGCCATGCCCAAATGGATGCCATTGCGGAAGGTCACCCAAAGCATTTGCTTGTCAAGTACACTGTGGAATCAAGATCAGGAGCAGCTTGCCCTGCATGAGTGCATTTTCCAAATCCACTATCATGCTGATACGCCAAGTGTCCCAAAGGTTCCAGATGAAACCGCATCCTCATTCCATCGAATGTAGGCAGCAATTTCTGTGCGCTGTCGTGGTGCAAAGCCATGAGCTAATACCAAGTACTCCCGCAGCAAAGTGCCCGTCACCAGCTGCATTTGTAAGTGATACCACGCTTCCTCACAAAAAAACCATAAACTATTTTTGGGCAGGGTTTGATCTGCACTGCCAGACGACATTTGAACGGCTCATCCCAGCATCACAACATACCTGGCTCACTGACCCTCTTTTGCAAGCGAGGGACATAAGTGGTGGCTGCCAAGACCAGGCCTGAACTAGGTACATCCAAACGATGGATGAAGCCGCAGCCATGTTTGAAATCTTGGAGGATGGGAAGTCGCCCACCTGGACTGCCATACCCAAAAAGTGGAATTTCACAATATGTAACACAATATGAAACTAATGCAAGTTCCTGCATCTTACTGCTATTTCAAGGTATTGTAATTGATGATGCACTTGCTTGCTTTGCATGAAATCGCAGCAATGTTACACAACTGCTGTAGAATCACGGTCCAGAAAAGCGACTCTCTCTAGGCCAAAACTCTGTGTGTCTTCATGTACTTACATACACATTCTACATTATTCTACATATTCTACATATTCTACATATTCTACATATTCTACATATGCTACATCTTATCGTAAATTATGATATCATATCATGTGCCTATGATACCTCCAAGCATTGGCTGTCTGCATCAGGTTGGAATGTGCAATGTGCTGCTGCGAAGAAATACGTGTGGTGTCTCTCTGTGAGTTGTGCATCTTGTCTTTGTGCTACATACCTCCCGCATGATCAGCACATCATACATTCATATTGCGCTCCATTTTTGCCCATTAGATGTACAGTACAGTAGATCATCTCTGAAACCTGTCGTTCTCTCTAGGGCATGCAAAGGAGGGGCTGGGAAAATGCACATCGAAGACGCGGACCTGATAAGGGTTTTAACGTTGGCATTTTTGGGGCCATATTGCACTCTGGAGTGAAACTAGGAATCAAAACCATGATAGCTGACAGTTCGGACAGCGCTAGGATACAAAAGGGAATGCATCTTGAACCGCAGCACTGTCACCACCAAACTCAGGATCGCCCCAGGTAGTCACCATTCCATCAACCGACAGTGCAACGAAAGCACCACGTCCGGTGGCTCGAAGTTGCTGAACATCTTTCAGCATGTGTTGAACTTTGCTACTATCACCACCGAAACCTCTATCGCCCCAGCTTACAACTGAACCATCCTCCAGAATCGCAGCAAAAGCACCGTCTGTGGCTTCTACGTGGGCAACATGTCGCAGTTGATCTTGGACTTCACTACTGTCACCACGAAAGAGTGGGTAGCCCCATGTTACCACTTTTCCATTTTTGAGTAGTGCAGCAAAAGCAGTTTTGGTGCTCACAATTTGCTGTACATTTTGGAGCTGATCCTTAACGTCAGAGCTATCTCCACCACACTCCAGATCACCCCAGGTGACAACTGTTCGGTCTTCCAAGATCGCAGCAAAGGCGCCGTACGAAGATTCCACCTGTATCACATGTTGGAGTTGATCTTGAACTCCACTACTGTCAGCACCAAACTGTGAATCACCCCATGTGACCACACCTCCATTTTCCAAAATCGCAGCAAAAGCCCCACCAGCCGCACCACGAATCTGGCACACTTGTCTCAGTTGATCTTGGACTTCACTACTGTCCCCTCCACAACGTTCATCGCCCCAAGTCAGAACTGTCCTATCCGTACAAATGGCAGCGAAGGCGTGGTCTGTGGACTGAATATCCTTCACTTTTTTTGGTTGATCGTCATAGGGTTTTTGGCCGCCGCATGAAGGATCGCCCCATGTCACAACTTGTCCATTGCCTAAAGTGGCAGCAAAAGCACCGAAGGTGCTCTGCACCTGTTGCACATCTATCAATTCAGCTTGCACAGAATCACTGTTGCCACCACAATCCGGATTGCCCCAGGTTACAACCCGCCCATCTGACAAAATGGCAGCAAAAGCACTGTCAGAAGCGAAGACCCTTTCCACACGTCTGAGTTGATCCAGCACTTCCCGGTTGTCACCGCCATAGCAAGGATGACCCCAAGTCACCACCTGGTCCCCCCCAACACACCACAAGGCAAAGGCGTAGGAGGTGGCTACCACAGAAACTGCCCCCACAATGGCGGTTAGCTGGGCTCCATCGTGGAGCTTGGTCTTCTCAATTGATGAGAAGAGTGAAAGCGTGTCAAGCATTTGACCATCCGCGACCAATCTCAAGAAGCCTTTTTTTAAGATTCTCTGCGCAGCTTTCTTCAGCTCCACTACTTTGGAACGTCTAGGAAGCGACACAGTTGCGCAACGACCGCTGGGCAAAGTCACATGAAATGTTGATTGCTCGGTCATCACCGAGGAAAACAGGAACCCTAGGAAAATCACACCAAATGCTTGAGGCCTAAATAACACAAGTAGAATCAGACAGTAGGTAGAGGGTAGAATTTGGTAGAATTTAGAGCCTTGATGGCAGCTGAAGCTCAATCCCTAGCAACATGGTTCTGCCACCATCCCACTAGCATACAACCTAGCTCATTTACATGGATGAGACCTGGTTGGATTCAACCTGACAGCAATTCCAGTGCTAAGCCTGGGCCCATCTACCCATGACTATGCCCAGCCACGTTGTAGGTTCACCAAAAAAACGGCCAGTTGGCGCTCCGCATTGCGATCATAGACCTCCCACCCAGGTGGCTTTAGGAGAACGAGGATGTCAACGGTGTCGAGGACTACCACAGGGTCCTGCCACATTCCGTTGGCTTTGCAGGGATCGACATCCTTCTCTATGCGTTTTGGATCAAAATGCCTAAGACCTATCTAAGTGAACTTTTGAGGCCAACTTGTCAATGTTGGTAAGTCTTTCTTGAAGAAACGTTGACAAGTCCTCATCAACTGACTAAATCCACGAAAATATCTTTCTCATTTAGACTGTGTGCCTTTTCTTTTATGGCCCAAGCGCTAAGCCGCTAAACTGCTAAACGCTTGCCCAACCCTTCCTGTCTCACGATGTCCGGAGCGCAGCTGCATGCCTCAGAGCCTGGAGCCTTGCCTGCTTGGTGCATGTTCCTGGCGGCGGTGAGGGTTGGAGGTGAAGAAATTCAAGAGAAAGGCAGAAGTGATGAAATGTCAAGGGAGGGGGGTGAATCTGTTGCATATTTCAATGACTTCTTAGCATCGAAATTCTCTCCATCTTTGGTTAGGGGACCGAAAATGCATACCAAACGTACATTAACATGCCACAAAGCAACCAGAAACACACAGGATTGTCCACCCTTTTCCAACACCAAGTCTCCCGCCTTGTTCCCCTGGTCTCATCCAATGCTCGTGCCCCACGTTGTAACACCTCCCTGGCAGCGTTCAAGAGCTCCTCACCCAGCAGACCTGCAAAATTCCAGGCCCACACGATGCCCAGCACCGAATCAGCGAAGGAGACCCAGTCCTCCAAGGCCAACTTCACACCCCAAAATACTAGGTTTTCATGCAGGATTTTTTGATGGATTAATTGAAGGTGGAATAGAAGACTTATCTCAGAAGCACTGTATATAGACAGTACTAGCAGGTAGCAAACAAGTCCCTGTACCAAATCAAACCCAGCCCAATGGTTCTTGAGCAGCTTTGGTCCTGATGACTTCTTCTTCTGCCCATCTCTCTCACTGCTGCCATCTGAATGCGTTGCCCCACTTCTACGGACCGTCCCTCGATCATGCCCCAAGAGAGTAAGGAGAAGTCTTCCACACGAAACTCCACCAAAGAGCGATGGATTTCTTGCAAAAAAGTTTCATGAGCACTGATATCAACTCCCAGCGTAGCAAAGGCCCAGGTCATCAGTGCCAGCCTCTTCGCAGAGATATTGGACGATGGAAGGCGCTGTGAGACGTCCCGAAAGACCGACTGCACAAAACCAGCATCGTGGCAATGCAACCTGCGGCTGCTTGAGGCGGTCAATCGACCAAGCACTTGGTGGATCCAAAAACGTCTTGTCTTGGCTCAGATCTACATTGACACAGCAAGGGCTTCACATTAACCCCTTTCTTCTAGGTAAAAAGACTGAAAATCTCTCCAGTTCTTCTGTCTCCCTATGCACCTAGCAAGTGCCCAGGGCAGAGATGACATATCTCGCATTGTCACCGTGCTTTCGGCCATCCGCAGGAGCTCCCATCCCTGCCAGGTTTCTCCCGCGCCGGCACAAGCATCGATGGCTGCATTGAAACCTCGAGGATGAGATTTTCAAAGGCAACATGCCCATGTCCATCATGTCCATTTGCCGGAATCTAGCTGAAGTTCACGCTTGAAACTATTTGAGATGTTTCCTGTTTCCTCATCCAAATTGATGTACAATACACCTCTATTTAGTCTCACCTTCCTTCCGTTTTGTGAAAAAATCATGAAACATGTGCCGGTGAAAAAAAAATCTGCACCACCTAGGGAGGCTTGAAACCTGTTCAGGAATGCAGAGGTGCAAAACATATTCCAGTCTTATCACCTACTGATGCCCGATTGGACCGTCCAATCAAAACCTGTTGGGCCAACTCAACCTGAAGGTCATCCCACCTCAAGATCATCGACTTCCCCACTCTTTTAAACTACACAATGCTTCTTGATGCTACCAGATGCTTCATGCATGGCTCCACCCAACCCTTACCATTGATATGAATACTAAGCCAAATTCAGCAAAAAGCATCTAATGGGTCAACAAGTCAAGAGTCACTGCGAATCACTAGTGAATTGATAATCACTGGTCGCTAGATGTCGCTAGTGTTGCTACTTTTTCAGATCCTTTCTGGAGCTCAATTCCAACCAGGAAGCACACATCATCCGGAGTGACCTTGACCGTGGCCATCTGCGGCAACAGCGCCACGGCACAGTGCCACTGGCTGCTCTTGTCGCAGGCCGTGATCACGGCAGTGAAGCTAATCACCTCTTGGGCAAGCACAAGGCGCCATAATGCAACATGTTACAATGGTGACAAAAAAAAATAAGGTGAGAGGTTCATAACGGTATTTCATTTACTTACAGTACAGTAATTTGGTTTAGCTGGTTCGTATCTTGCAAGAATGAAAGGTGAAAGGTCTGATGAATGACTTTTCTTGCGATCTCTAGAATGACAGAATGATTCTTGCAAGATGCATTTCAAGCTCACAAAATTCCCATCCCCTTGTCGCTGTCCAAGTGGCATCGGCCAATGGCAGATCTGCCAACATCTTTAAAGCCATATCCCAGGACTCTTCTCCATGGCAATCCATGGCTGAATTGCACATCACCAAATCACACTCCACATGTTGCAGCGGCAAACCTCGGAGGGAGACATCAAAAGGGCTGTTGCTCTAAGATTCTGAGGGTAAGATTAAGATGCTTAAAGAAAATGAATGGTGCCATCTCTTTCCAAAAAACCACCAGTTGTCATCACTCTAAGAACGGCGTCATCACCAACCTTGCACCTTCAAAGCTCGTGACAACCTTCTGCAAAACGTGTCCCTTGTGTGATGCTAGGACATTGGAGGGCATGTCTAATGCTTGGGTGCAATTCCCATGGTTTACCCCGTTGTTATCCATCATCACCCGGATCTTAGGCCATGTGACGTTGCAGCAAGTCTTGTGCTACTTTCCAGTTGTCACAGCAGCCCAAGGTGGTGCCAAAGGTCACATGGTTGGGACGTACCTTAGTTTATTCGACAGGCTTTTGCTACAGGCCTAGGCCGCATCAACACCCAGAAAAATGTCAGGCCTGAATCGTATGAATCCTGCGCAAAAACTCCTTGGCTTCCCTCCAGGCTGTGCCACCTGTGCATCCGAATGATAGCAGCAAGCACGAATGCTTTCAGGGATCTGGTAGTTTCCAGTCAAATGCTGCAATCTTTCAAACAAGTCTCGTACAACAGGAGTCCTCGCAATTGATGTTTGAAATTAAAATCGTCTTTCAACTTTCCAAGTGCTTGGTGGTCGCTTCAAACCCTGCCACCACCCCACCCCGGGGTGCCCCCACGCTCAGCTGCAACGCTCAGCGCAGCCGTGCAGCTGAAAACGTCAGGCTGCAGCTCAGCGAGTGCCTTCGTGGCGGATCAATGCGAATCAATGAGCTGTTTGAATAGCGAACTTTTCTGCTTAACCGCCTTGCCATTCAATTCCTCCGTGATTGCATCAGAATCATCATCATCATCATCATCATCATCATCATCATCATCATCATCATCATCATCATCATCATCATCATCATCATCATCATCATCATCATTTCGTCATCATCGTNCATCATCATCATCATCATCATCATCATCATCATCATCATCATCATCATCATCATCATCATCATCATCATCATCATCATCATCATCATCCTCATCCTCATCCTCATCCTCATCCTCATCCTCATCCTCATCCTCATCCTTATCCTCCTCGTCATCGTCGTCCACCTCCTGCTCGTCGTCCACCCCACAATGAACACCGGCTCCACATGTTTCTGTTATCGCTTGTCAATTGTTCCGGACATCATTCCGAACGGTCATCCATCTTGGTAGTGAGCGTGGTGATCTCAAACTGACATGATGACAAAAGAATGACAATGAGAGAGAGGGAAAGTATCAATGATAATGACCAGTCTTGCAACTTGTATAGCATTGTTGTCATGAGTCATGATGGATGTTTTAATACTTGTAAAATTGCCTTTGATTGTCTCAGAACCTTGAGATCCTGAATTAGGCTTATGGTCTGCATCCATCCAAAGGTCGTATTCCGGATCAGACGTGTCAGGACCCTTCCTCAATTTCTGTACATTCATTTCATTGACGCGACACCCCTGGATAACATCCTTACAACTCGGCTTCAATGTTAGCCAAAGCAACTCCCTTCCAGTGCGAAAACGAAATGGATTTTGCCCAGGGACCATATTCTCTAGCAAGGCCATTGTCCGATCCCAGCGCGCTGCTTGCCCACATGCACTGATGACAGTATTAAAGGCCACAATGTCAGGAGTCAATGTCCTACACGTCGGAAAGCGTCGCCACAGTCTCAAAAAGGCTAAGACTGTCAAAATAAACATACATATCATCCTGCTCTAAAACAAAAACGTTGATGCCAAAAGGTATCCTGGCCAGGTCTACTGCGCATCGCCACTGGGACTTGATGCTATGCAGCTCCGCATTGTAGGTGCAGCGATCGGCCGAAATCCTCTGCGATGTCAAGTTGGTAAAACAAAAACCTCATAGATGGTGGACTGACTCATTTCAAAAAATTAGAGGTGTGGCAGTGCTTTTTTGGCCGCCAAATTCTCACAAAATTATCCATGACGAGTTTATATTGAATATTCCTCAGCTCAAACCCTGCCTCCACCACCCCATTTCTGCCAGCAAATCCAGCGCAGAAGTCCAGCGCTCGGGCATCGTGGCACGGATGGCAGCACTACAACCCATGGTGCCCTCAGGCAGCGAAACCGAAAGAAAAAGATGATGGTGGGATAGCCTGCTACTGTTTTTTGGCTCCTGTGTTGTGAGCTTGTAGCGAGCTCTTCTGCCTCTTCCTCAACAACATCCCGCACAATAGTACTATGATCATTAGATACCCAATGATTCACAGCATCTTACGAGAATCATCCCAACTCTCGCTGGATTCCACAGGTGAAAGATAACCAAACGATCAAAACCAAAAATACACAAATGTCAGCTGTCCACCCCTTTTCCGCTACCTTATCCCTACATCCACATGGTCCATGGTGAGAATTCAGCCGTGCTACAGTGTCCAGCTTGATTGCTCGGGCTTCCAGCCTTTGGTGGTAACATGGGGTTAAGTGACATGATGTTGGGTGGTACAGTGCACCGGGCAATGTGTAAACATCTGCTAGGTATTGCGATCCTAGAGTTCTCTCGACATGTGCAACAGACTGCCATATTGAAAAAAAAAGCCAGTGATGTCATCAACGCTTCTGTTGATCACTCGCTCCGACTGCTTTGACTGTTTTAATGACTGCCAAGCCGCAACAGATGGAAAGTCATCCGCCAAAGGCTCCTGAAATCCACACAAATTGCATTGTGTGTGTGTGCACATGCTCCCCGAAATGAAACCCAACAAAATGGAATTTGGAATTGCCTTCGAAAATGCGTATCTAAGCTCACAGTCATACTCATAGGATTTGTCAATATTTGTCACGTTTGCCGAAACTGTCTTGCCTTCATGATTTCAGACATCATGCCCACAAGATGCACACGACCCACCCTCAGGTTGAAAATAAGCATTTTGAAGTCTGGCCAACCTTTTTCAATGGAAACCTCTAGACTCTACACGTTTATAAACTTTTACTTTTTAGCCTTGGATCAACACCACCAGAGTCAGGGCTCCGATTGACATTCAGCAGAGTGCTGTATCCAATGGCATTCATTTGAATACCCAGGACTGAAGCCTTACCTGTCCCACCGACGCTAACAAGGTTGTTGAGAAACGGGTCAACCTTACCAGCCTTTTACAGCAGCACTTGAGCCTGGATATGATCTAGACGGATAGTTACTGCATTTCTGCTAGCACTTGCTGTTTGTTTCAAGCCTGTTGAGGGCATCAATGCTGTCATGTTGCGAATCAATGCTAAAGACATCGGCCATCGAGAGGCTTTCTCCAAAATGTTGATGGCACCGTTGAAGCCTGTT
Source organism: Breviolum minutum Mf 1.05b.01 (assembly GCA_000507305.1). Classification (NCBI taxonomy): domain Eukaryota; class Dinophyceae; order Suessiales; family Symbiodiniaceae; genus Breviolum; species Breviolum minutum. Next base: position 100,262 of record DF239578.1, on the reverse strand, counting down.
CACTTGGAATTGGAACGTCCACAAGAGCACGAACTTGCTTAAAACAACTGTGAAGAGAAACCGGGGTGCATCTCACTCGGCATCGCCATGAGCCTCTTTCATTATCTCCTATCCATTTGTGAAAAAGTATCACTTTGCGACAACAAACAAAGACATTCACGACACCAAAAGGATACATATATAGCTTACGAAACATATGGTCGTCTGGAACTACCCACCATACAGGATGTCACAAAAAATCCAGTATCATATACAGTATCAAATATTACACCAACATCTCTGTGACTGAGGTTTAACCTGACACCCATCGCATTCAAAAATGAAGTTTCATATGCCACCATCGGGTCCAAGGCACTCACTACATCGCGTTGCAACATCCACTTTCCCATCTCTTCGACAAAGGCCAACACTTCACGCCAGTCCCTGACATGGGAAGCACCAAGGATGGCATTGCCATGGAACCTGACCACAGAGTGGAGACTTGGAGTCATGGGATTCAGATACATATTAAAGCATGCGGATGATGCTGAGAAAAAGACCACGGAATCTACGGTCTGAAAAAAAATACTGGTGTACTTAAGCATACTTTGGAACTTTAGAACTGAACATGCAGCGGTGTCAAAGATGAACTAGGTGGTGGTTTCAACCCATCTGAAAAAATAGTCAAATTGGAAAATTTCCCCAAGTAGGGGTGAAAATAAAGCATGTTTGAAAAAAACACCTAGTGAAAAGTGAAAAGTGAAGGTGAATTCATGGATTTTTGCGTGTCAGGTTGAGGACAGGCTCTTCAGAAGTCCAAACGGCAAGAAACACATTTGCTTGCATGCCACGCTCGATCAACTGCTGTAGCACCTGCGAAGGCAGTCGCCCAGCCCCTGTTCTTATCATTTACAAAATGGTCGGCTTCGAAGGATGCTGATGCTGGTTTGTGCCTATGTTGATTCAGTTCAGTCCCTTCCCAAATCGTGTGTGTGCATCAAAATGACTCCAAGCTATTCACCTCCTGGGATTTTTTGACTCCATAGCTCCGGGCGCAGTTGGAGAGATATGTTGATGCCAACTTTGGATTCCTGGCGTCTCATTCGAAGCCTTCTCGAAGGGGGAATCAAAATGCAAATGTCGATCCATGGTCCAAGCTTTTTGGGACTCAACTGCTGGCAAGGTACACCAACAACCTCTCAACTGAAGCCTCCTGCCAGCACAAATACGAAGACTTGGGTTGATATAGGCATAGAACGACTTGTTTTTATTCACTAGATTCCAAATGGCATGCTCCAAAACCATGCCTTCCACAAACCCCGCAGCCTTTCCAACATCAAACATGATACGGTGCGTTGGGTGATAGCGGCATGGCGGCAACACAAGGACATGGAGCCTGCGTCCTGTCTGATATGCGGGCCCCTTCAAGGCTGTAGCCACATTGGCTACGAGAATCCCATGAGCGAAGTTGAGTTCAAAAAACGCACCGTAGCATTCTTCAAAAAATGCGTAATAGCATACCAGCCATATTCAAACGTAATAGCATCTCACACTGTTGATGGACAGTCGGTGTGCAACTAATCCATACCACCGCTCCATGTCACAGGTGCTGAGGCTCTCCACAGCTGTTTCCTGTCCTTCTCGTGAAACCTGGAAAGTAGGAGGTAGATCCCAGGCATTTATATAGTCTGTCGTGTTTTAAGGTCACGTATCACATACCAGGACATACCATTCTGTGGTCATATATGTTTCACTCACTAACTTGAAAGCTCATCATGGCAATGCGATTTGGAAAGTCAGATGCGTGCACATCGTCACATCAATGAGCTCAGCTAATGCAGGCAAAAAGCAGCCAAACACTCCAGCAAGACAAACCCTGACGCTGATACTGTCACCCTTTCCCGAGCATCCGCGCCACTCAGCTGCGGTTTGGAACGTCTTCTTTTCCTGAGCGCGATTGGCAAAGGGATGATCCACTAAGCACCTGGCGACCAGCTTTTTCCTTGAATCTGCTGGATGTGGATGAGTTTGGGTGAGTTGTGATTTGTTGACATTCAACCACCTGCCCGTCAAAGGTGGGCATCCAGATATCCGTTAATGCCAAGTTGTTGGGTTTTCGTATAGGGGTACATCTACCGATTTGGGATGGATATGGTCACCAGAAACTACACCCCTACAAGCTAGTTTCCCAGTTCCACCGAGCATTTAAACTCCAAATTGCTTGGGAAGGGAATGGCCTATTAAGGTGCAAAAAGACTCTGGAATCTGGACTAATCCTATTGGAACCCAGTTCTTGGATCATGAAAATACGCCAAGGTCACTTTTCTCCATGTGGAAAAGAAGCACCCTTGGCCGCCCTAACGAAGATACCCACTGTGAACTCAGGAAGAAGTCGATCATTGCCTTCCTGGCAGTTTGACCATTAGAAACTGGGGAAGGGAGGCTAAGCTAAGATGATTAGTTTGCAAGGAAGGGAAGGGTATGTCATAGTGAGCCTAAAGTACTAGCAACTTGCAGCTTGAGAATGTGGTACTTAACAAAATAATTTGGTAGGAGAACAATCATCCACAATAGTGGTCAAAACATGCTGCATCCTTTTCTGATCGGCCGAATGACATCAGTGCGCAAAGGTCGGAAAGACCATTCGGCCTCCGGCGCAAGTCTATTGAAGCTACGATCCGAAAGTGTATCAGTCCTCTCCCTTTAAGAGAGGAAGTTCCCTCAGCTTTGACCCCCTTGGTCAGCATCTTTGGCCGAGAAAGTGATGCTGCACTCAAGTGCATGTCGTTTAGGCATGGCTCAAGAGCCATTTCAGAGGCAAAATGCAAAGAGATGAAAACATGGCTCAAAAAAAAACATACCAATGTCTATTATAGATCACAATATTATTCTATAGTCTCCTAATGAAGTATCACTACTGCTTCACCTCTACTGCATCCCATGTCACCATGTCACCGGGCTGGCGGATTCGTAGCTCTCGAACAAAAACATTCAGAGACCTCAGCATCGAGTGCCTATAAAAGCTACATAATGATTAAGAGAAGGAAATCCTCTCGGAAAATGTCACTTGAAGTGACAGCAAAATACGCTGAAACTCCTTGATTTTGACTTAGAGTGTGCAAGCCCATAAACTGCCCAAGAATACAGTACTCGGAGTACACTCTGACCGTTCTGCAAGTGCACTAGTCTAGTGTCTAGTCTAGTGTTACTCTCAACCCACACCCTGTTGATACTGTTTGGAAAAAACTACATATACTGTACACGTATGGACATGCATTGATGATGATTCATTTGCAGGTAAAGGTAGACTTTCTACAGTTTGTCCATGTGCCTGCGTACAGCATGTGCCTTTGTATGTATGCATGTCTACAAAAAAGCAGCTTGTGGAAACTAGCAGGGGCTCCCAGCTGTTGATTGGTTGAATCCCACCTGGGTAGCAGGACATGATCAATAGCTTTGGATAAGGCAACAAAACAAAAAAAACGCTTAAAAAACGTCTCCGCGCACTGCTTTTCTTGCATCTCGCAGGACTCGGGTTGCTTCAAGAGACTTAAGGCACAGCTCTAGCAGGGGCAAAAAGTGAACTCAGCATGGCATTACAAGCACTTTCACTCAGATCTTCTTCACCTGGCATTGAGTTCGCAGCTGAACATGCCACTTGCAACATGGCTTCAAGTCGAAGCGATTGCCTTATAAGCCCACAAATGAAATCGCTTCTTGGAGCTGTAAAAAAAGGTTTCTACCCATCCAACCCATTCAACCTTCCCCTCCCGAGATTCCACCGTGAAAATGCCTTCCAGGAAAATTTTCGGTCTTCCAGCCATGAAATTCTGCAGCTTTTCGATGGGTCGAAACCGGATCTTTCGCCCCTTCGAGGCGCGCCGTTCAACCTCCTCCTTGGCCTTGCGCTTGGAGGCGCGACGACCTGGACTCAAACTTCCGACTCAATCGGAAGGTCGTTGAGACGGCCTTTGTTCATACCCTCTTTTAATCTCACCTAACTTGACAACTCTGGCAACTCATAACCCAAGCCCCACATCCGAGAAGTGGCCTTGGATCTCTGCCAGCAGCTGCTTCTCTTCATCCTGTTGGCTCAAGACACCAGCACCACCAGAGAGTACCTCCTTCAACAACTGGACGTAGAAGTCACGATCATCGAAGATGTCTCGGACAGCATCCTGTGAAGCAAATGCATTTTGCAATGTGTTGGGTCTCTCTTCGCCTCTGGATGTATATCTAGTACAAAACAACATCTCAAGTTGGTGAAGAATTTTAGCTATTCGACCCCTGGTGCACATTGACAGACCTACAGGGGTTGGACTTCAACGGTATCTACCAACTTCTTCCTAAATGCTCTTTCCGGCAGCACCGGTTTCAGCCAGGGCGCCTCGGGGTCATGGATCTTGTTCTTTTCCGGGTCCTTCACGTGAAAAATTGCAGGCAAACCCAACAAACACAAGCATTTGATTCATCATTCATCTGCAAAAATTATGAAAATGTACAATTTTGAAGGGCAACAATGCTGCAGGATTTCGAAACAAAGCACCAAAATTGACCTTTTGCCCACCTGTCGGCTGGTGCCAAAGATCTGGTGCTTATCTGCTGGTGGTGTGCAACGCTTTCGCAGCTTTTCAGGCTCGGATTCGGACAGCGCCTAGGCCGAAGGCCCCCCGGCAGAAGTGGTCGTTCATATCCACGAAGAGGCGCGCATGGGAAAGGAAAACACGTAGAAAACAGTCTAAGATGAAAGTAGATGCTGATAACTACACCCCGGGGTGGGATGCTTTAGTAAGGGGATAATTACAGAAACCAATACATTCATCGTAATCCTAGCTACCAACACTTAAACCTATCCCCACCACAACCAAAGGTTTAATAAATGGTTATATATTTACCTCCTATTTTTCCTGGGATTCTTGTTGAGCAGATGGGAATCCATCAGCCATTTTTACACCCCACAACTCACCCTAAACCCCAGCTCCAACCTGCATCTGCAATCGCAAAGGCTGATCCAAAACTTTGAAACTTCGTCGTGCATCTAACCGGGTGCGCTCCTGGAGAGAGTTGCAACTTTTAGCTCGTGGCAAAAAGCCCTGAGCTATGGCCATTGTATTGTATAACCATCTATATATATATATATACATATATCTCTCTCTAGGAATTTCGGAGAGCAAAAGCCAAAAGAAACAAAAGGTCTAGAATCCAGATTTCCATTTTTCAATCAATCTTGAATCATGGCTCCAAAGTCATGAGATTCATCCTACCCGCATGGTTTTGAGCCACGAACTCTCATCCCATGACAGCCTTCCAGCTATCGGCGATACCCAAGGCCCAATCGAGCACGGTTTGCAACCGTCCATCCAACGTCTTCCAAGTTTGCTGCTCAGTCACCACCTCGCTCATTGGTTGGGAAAAGGCAGATGCAGCAGGTTTATCACTGCAAAATGTTCAAAATGCAATTCAAGGGAAGGATGACCTTCTGGATATAGGAATTGATATTGAAAAAAATGTTTGTTCGGTAGGGACCTCAATGGCAACTGGCCACCATGGCAACGGCTTGAAACACAATTGGGAAATGGCTCAGCGAAAACCAATTTTCTGATATCTCTCGCCTTGTTTGCAGGCTCTTCTGAGGGCAAATGGCAGTTCCCCTTAGCCAGGTGCTCTTGCAACGACATCAAGTTCGCCAAGACCTTCTCCACCTGTGCATCCAGAGCTGGATAAACCACTGTCACAGGTGACACTGTAAAGGTGGCTAAAGGTGGCATCATACACTGGGTGACCTCGGGAAAATTCTACCGATGTCACATGTCCAGATTTCACCTTTCATATCTCCAAAAAAAGCGGACCTCCTTTGCAGCTACATTGGTCTGCTCTGCCACCTGTGCATCTTCACGGAAGAGCCCAGCCACCAAACCAGAAGGAAGTCGGTGTCCAATAGACAACGACGCCTGTACGACGAAAAACCTATGAAAGAGTTGTGGAGTGTAGCGGTTACGATTGTCTTCATAATCATCATCATTGACATCATATGACAGCTCCTGGCACGTACATTTTTGAGTTGTTTAAGTAAATATCCCTGGCCCAACATCCTGACATCCAGTATTCGGCCTCCAAATGGATTCGGGTCTCTACCAATGCAGCCCAGGATTCGATCTGTCGCTTCAAATGCTGTGCATCGGCCTGTTTTTGTGCTACATCTTCCGCGCTGGGTTGCCGCATCACTGACAGCTCCTGCTTTGTCTCACGCATAAGCTTATTGTACTCCTCCTCCATATCTCCCGATATGCTTAATCCAGAGCCCATCACATCATCCAAGGGATCCAGCTGTTCTCCCAACAGCTGATATCTCTCATCATCCCCTTCATCAACCTCATTCTCAAACAGCACCTCTCGACTCACAGCTTTGCCCTCATAGCCCTTAGCTACTGGCACCGCAGATCTCAACCTCAACCGTCCCCGGGACGGCAGATCTACCGGGACAATGCCACCAGATCCGAGTGTCGATGCCGAGGCAGCAGTGCGATCATCCAGGGCATCCACATCAGCAGGATCAAGGTCTTCATCCGGATCCATGGCAATTGGGGCGGCGTCTGCGTTCCTAGTTGTTTCTCCTTTGTTGATTTATCCCACCAGATGATGATTATGATGTATCACATATACCACATATGAGATATGTAGAACCCCCATGCAACAACGAGAGAAGAATGCCCATTGAGGTGCAGATTGATGCCAAACCTCAAATTTTGGAAAATATTGTGGCCCTGGCCCTGAATTGTAAAGGTAATCTATGTTCACAGTTAACACGAAGCTCTGCCAGCCGCTTTGAGATGACGTGCTGCTCAGGCAAGTACCCGGCATGACACCATGGCTACTCAAAAAGCGCCAGGAACAACACTCCAAACTGTGTCAAGGCTTTACTCCAAAAAACCTCAACCTGTTCACCCCACCTGAACACTGCTTCTTTCCTGCCCCAAAGGACTAAGCATCCCAAGCCAGACCCAAACTGTGACGCGAACCAGGTTTCCCCAAGGAGTCTCTGAGATCGCACAAGGCTTTCTCCGTCTGTCGCGCCTTGGTCTGGGATGAGATGTAGGTTTGCTTGCACTTTGTTTCTTGCCAATCCTGCATTACATAATTGTTTTAACTCTCTGCCGAAAGGAATCCCTAGGGGCACCTTTTTTAGGCCAACATGGCAACAAAAGGCCTTCTAAAGTTTCCATCACCGTATGCCAGCCGCCAGCCAAGGCGCCACTCGAATACAGGTGTGCATATCCACCCCCGTGGCTAATCCACGATACCGCAAGCAGCCGCGCAGGAATTCATCGATGCCTTACCACAGGGAGTCTCACAAACCATCACCAACCAGGCAGATGCTTCTGGACCATCCTTTTCAAGCTCAATGTCCCCCTTTTTAGGCCCAAAAAACAACCAAAATCATCAGAGATCACTCTCTGAGAGCGATCAAAAATATGGCCAAAGACACTGATGCTTCCATTGGAATCCGTATCTAGCAGCTGAATAAAGCGCCGTGCCTCGGGTGACAAAACTAGTGGAACAAGATGAATGCCCCAAAACCACGTCAAAGCTGATCTATACTAGTGCATCCATCGCCTTCATGCAAAACTTTTTTCGCGTGCCAGGCAAGCTTAAAATTTGGGAAATGGAAAAGGCCCATAAGTTGTGCCAACACGAAGCCCCTTCCGTTAGTAGGAGCTCTGAAAAAAGAAATTGGAAAACAAAAGCGAGGAGGGGGTTTTCCGGGATGTTCACAAGCTTTCCAGCTGATTCCTGAATCAATCTGAATCACTGCATGGACGCTTCCTTGAGGGTTTGAAAGGCCTCATCCCAACAATCAGCCAATCGCTGTGGGCTCGGCTCCAACTCTCCGTCACAACAAATACCAACCTTGATCCACCCGTTGTATTGCACTACTCCCAAGTAAAGCCCTAAAGGCACCATGGCATAAAAGGACAGGTCATCCAAGGCTTGCCCCAAGCACTCAACCTCTTGCATGGGTCCAATTACATTGGACAAAGTAGCCGTGACCCGACCAAACTGGTCCATCAAGACTGACGCCAGGACACTTTGAGGAGCAGCACAGGAAGTGAGACTTTTCACCAACGCACTACGAACACGTGGTTCGGGAGAGACCTTGATGACATCAATTTGAGACTTCACCTTCTGAAAAGCCTTGATGGGATCTTCCTCCTTTAAGGGAAAATGGATCTGTGCCATAGAGAAGTCATTGCCAAAGAACTTGGGATTGAAGATATCAACCTCCGCGTCTTTTCGCACACTAATCGGGATGGTGGCACTCACTGCTTGCTTCAATGTGGAAGCTTCATATTTCATGAAGTATTTCCTCAAAGTGAGGGACATCAAAGTCATCAACACGTCATTGACTGTGGCTCCAGAAATCCTGGATTTGATGGCCTTGATTTCATCCAATCGGATCCCATTGGTGGAGCACACTGCCTTGGTTTTACCTGCTACCTTGGCATTCTTGAACTTGAAGCAGTTCGGGGGGTCACCTGGCATTAGCTCACCCAGAAAAGGTCGATATATGGCCCGCCACCAACCCTTCGCATGCAACAGGCATCCATCCCAATAACTGCGGGGTGCAGCACTGGCAGTGGATTTCAGTTGGTTTACATATGGTTTTTTGGGGCTGTTGTCCTCCTTTGAGTCGATAATGTGATACAAGACATCCAACAAGCCGACCCCATCTGCCATGGCATGGTCGATCTTCAGCATCAACAAGCTCCTACCATCCTCCAAGCCATTGAGGACGAAAGCCCTCCACAAGGGAAGCGCAGGATCCCATGACTGGGCGTACAAGTTGGAGACAAAGTGATTCAAATCGGCATCGGTTCTCAGTCCTTCAGGAGCTGTCACCAACTCAGTGAAAGATGCCTTCATGGTCGTGTCATCCAATTCCATAAAAGCAGAGCGGTGCCCAAGATTCAAACAGCCCGCCACACTTACGACTCTGCTGCGGAAGCGAGCAATTGGCATCAACTTCTCAAAAAGTCTATGCCTCACATTCTCCAAGTCCAGGGGCTGTCTAAAGTAGAGGAAAGGGACAATATATACACCAACCAGTTGATCCTTGGCTTTCTTGTCAAAGATCACCGAAGCAAAAATATCGCTAGCCCCTCGCGTGAGGTGGACCGCCATGGCTTCAAGACTTGGTCCTCGTAAAAAAAAGCTAGCAGACTTCCAGTCGGTTTTGCTGACGTCCCTACAACCTACAGGACCTGCAGGTCTCAAGTTCAAAATGTTTTTTTTTTGGGGGGGTGATGTTGCGAACCATGTGCGAAAGGGCCCACGGTCCGGATTTGAGCCACAATGCTGACAAGGGTGGACATGCACAGACAGCACTCAAACACCTCAACTGCAGCAAGCATTCGGAAAGCATGTTGCTGCAATAGAAAATCCATTTCCACCGAAATGAGAACCAAGATTTCATGTGGCCAAGCACATGGGCACATCGTTGCCAAGCTGCATCATCAATGTCAAAGCCAAGCACCCGAAAATAAGCTGACAAAGCGGAGTCATCCAACATTTCCTTGGGGCCATCAATCATATCATCAGTCAATGCTTTCAAGAAACAGCAGCTGAAAAAAAAAAGAAACTGGACATGATGGCAAATGTGTACAACCCTTCCATCATCTGATAAAGTGTATGGTTACCTCCACCTTTTCGCCGGCAACTTCCCCATCTGAGTGCTCCAACGCCGAGTTCTTCGGGTGTAACATCTCCGGAGCCATCCTGCAGGCCATGGGAATGGATGGCATTTTTGGTATGACTATTTGAATGTTGATTACTCCAGATGTTGTTAGTTCGGTAACCCATTGAAATAACTTGAGCTACAAATAATTACAAGACTCTCTGTGTAAAATCGGGAAGGTGAAGAACTGGACCCTTCCCGTCCTGGTCCATAGCACAAAAGAAGTCCAATATTTCTTGGGTGAACTGTTCCTTCCTCGGCACGCGCAGTTGCTCTTTCATCTGGCAAGCTATTCAGGCCGTTCGTTTCCACAGAATATACCTGCTTGGACATGTTTCGCTGAAGCGCCGAAAACATACCTACATTATATAGTCACATTCGTCACATCTCCTTGTTGTAAAACATCTCACCATTTTGCTGCCTATCAGCTTGTCCATTTCTTTCTGGATTGCCTCAGCCAACTTCCACAAGAGGAAGTTCGATTCCAAGGTCCAGGAGTCCATGCATGACACTATGACAAAAGTTTCCCAACTCGCAAGAATTAAACCAAGCAAAGGTGCCAAACCACGCTGCTTCTCCGCGGCGCGGAAGGCATTGTCCACGAAAACTCCGGTCACCACCTCGGCATGAGTGAACTTTGATAACGTGCGAGTGTCCCCAAACGGACACCGCCGAACCAAGCAGTCGTATGACTCCAACCGGTGAGTAGAGCAAGCTACCCACACCGCCAAGCCGGAAGCACAACACTGAAAATGCAAGTTACTCTGTGCGCAGGTGCACTGCAAAACCTATCGACATTTGTTGGGCCCTGGCCATATAGCCTAAAATCTCTGCAGGAAGAAGAGCATCGCAGGGACACACGGGGTGTTCAAGCGGGGAGGCAGGACAACAACAGCAAAGATGATCCCAAGTGCCAAGCGAGGAACAACACAAACAAGCACTATTGCCATCGACGTCCCGATCATGAAACCAGGCCGGGGACACTGTGGCACCAAGGACAACCGAACGAGCCGAAGCTTCATGCATGAAAAGCCGAATACGCTTTCAATCACAAGCCAAAACACGACTCACTGGGACGTTTTGAAGATCAACAGCTTCATGGCGTCCTGAGGCCAGAAACTTTTTCCAAAACAAAATGTTCCAACCATTCCTCAGGTTGTGTTTTTGAGGATCAATGTTTGATATTACCAAACAGACTTACCCGGACTCCCGACATGCGCCAACTCCAAGGCGAATCTTCCTCAAAACCACAAGTTTTCATCCAACGGCGAGAAGTGCCCAAAGGCGTTCCAACACGACTATGCCAAACAATCTGGCCAGCTGCCTCAAGGGCAGCAATCAAACGTGACAAGTTGCAAGCAACCAAGACATCCAAATGCAAAAGGCCGCCACGCAACCATTGATTCGACATTTTTACCCGTTGGTGGCCCTTTTTGACCGCCGTCCAAAGTTTATTACAACAAGTCTTGGTGGGCAAACGTGAAATCCAACCATAAGAGACCGCGCTCATACCAAACAAGCGGACATAGGCGCAAAAGTTTTCCAAACGAAGCCGCAGGTGACCAAGAACTTGAATTCTCTCATGGGCCAAATTAACTCGGTCAAGTTCCTTGTCATGATCCGACCGAACTCCGACATGCGTGGCAACACCCAGAAAGAGAGTGTCTTCATTCTTCAACATGTCAACAGGCAGGTGCTGTTCACGACCTCGGCATAGAGAGAAATTTGATATGAAGGTGCCACGCCCCCAAATGGACAGGACACACATGTAGCCCCAATGTATGGGGGCAAAAACTTACGGTGTGCAGGTGAACTGCAAGGCCAGAAGCAAGTGACGAAACAAACAAACGATTACACAAGTAATCACCATTTACATCATGATGCCAGATTTGTTGAATCTGGGCCATGTGATGTAAGATCTCCATGGAATCCGGCTCATGCAAACAAGCGAATCGATGCAAAAGAGTATCGGCAGGGCAGGGCCAACCAGCAGGCAAGCAGCAGGATAGCACCAACAAAGGTGAAGTATCCAACTGCCAACACAACAAACACTTCCTGTTGCCTTCCGTTGGACTGGCAGGAAAAAATTGCTGCTCGCTCGGTTGTTCTTGGTGCCACCGTTTCCTCGATCGCAAGCCAGAATTCTGCCAACCTGGACATCATGAATTTGTCAAAGGGCACGGCGACGATTATGCCAAACGATCTTGCTAGCCACTTTGAGGGAAGCAATCAAACGCAACAGATCAGCGCAACCATGTATTGGCCATTTTGACAGTTTGGTTGCCGTGTTTCACTGCCGCCCAAGTTGAATGCAGCAAGTATAAGACACTACACTCATGCCAAACAACCGCATATAAGATGGAAACATTTTAAAACCAAGTCTCAAGTGACCAGGAGCATGAATGCATTCACAAGTCAAGCGCACACAGTCAAACTCCTTGTCATAATCAGCACGGACACCAACACGCATGTCTGCTGCCAGAAAAGATGTGGCACCCGAGCAGCTTCGCAAAGTTGGAATCTTCTTGCACACAATGGCCCTGAATGCGCATAGAAGAGTAGGATACACTTAGATGCAGCTGGTCAGCCAATAGGCCATCCTTTCACGGCATCAAAAGGACAGGGGATACTGTACAACATTGTATACCATGGTGCCGAATACATCTACGACCCATTCTGCCGAGGCCCACACGTTAAGGACGGCCAGAATTACGAAACTGATGTATATGAACAATAACCTTAGGCGCAAACATGCCCTGACATGTACGCGGTGAGATCAATAACAACACTGTGGTGAGCAATGTCAAATCCCACTGCCGTTTGGACCCTTTGCCATTGGGTTTCCGGACGCAACAGGCAACCACCCCACCTCAAACAATCAAAACAAAGGATGTCTTCAGCAGCGGCCCCTACTTTGGTACTAATCTGCGCCTTGAAGAGAGGTGTGCAAACCTCATGCCAACTCCTTCCTCCAAGCACCTCAACATGTCCCATTGTGTCAAACGAAAACAGGCACTGTGAAGTTAGAGATTGGAAACCGGTTCATCATGAATCATCCAGTGCTGTGTCGGAGCGTCATGGTGTCACCCATCACTTTTTGGGTGGGGACTATTGTTTTAGCTTCCTAAACAGCAGGACTTTTGGTGGGCGGGCTTTTTTGCAACCTGCTCTGTGCCACCACCGAAAGTGACCTAACGATTGAAATTTGGTGAGATAAATCTGAGACTTGTCTTGGCGACATGCTGAGCTCTGGCACAGCCTGCACCAAGGTGTACACTGTATGTGGCAAGGAGCCTCATTCGCCCACAGCTTCACAAAGGATCATGATGAGTTGATTGGAATTGTTTGAAGAATCCTTTGCTAGTCGCAGAATTCTCAATTGTAAATTTTTGTTTTGAACTGCCTCCCTACACACTTGTAGTGATTTATGATTCGATTCAATTGCAGATTAAATTCGTGGATCTCACTTGACCCAAATCACTTTGCCTCTGGTTTTTCGAACAGCAGCCGCTTTGGGCGGGGGGCGCCGTGATTTTCAGAATTCCTTCAAGAGTGGGAATGATGATTGCGTATTGTTTTCCTACATGCCGGTTGTGATGAAAGCATTGATGGGTTGCATAAACTTGGTTTGCAGCAAATGGATCACATCCTGCTTTGTCAGTATGTCATGTATTGATTTGTATCATGTTGCAGGTGGACAGTTCAATATCATCATAAAGCTGACCTGTCTGAGAAGAAGTCAACTTCATCCACGACCGGTTTGAAACTGCCCAATCCAAGTGGCCATATGCAGATTCAAGGACCCGAATGTCCATATCTGGATGTTCCGCAGCAAGGCTAGGCCAGTCCTGTGGAAGCTGCACTACACAGTAAAGTGAAGAAGTGGGATGTATGCAGGCAGCTGCGGAGAAGGAGAAGATTCCATGGCTAGGTTCAAAAATCGATTGCTTGTCAAATTTTGGCACCTTATCTTCCTCCTTTCCCTCTTTGTTCCACTACTGTACACATATTGGGTTCCAGTTCTCCACTTCCTTTCTACTCTCCTGTCATCTCCATTCAGGTTGGAGTCGATTCATTGACTTTCACATGCTGCCCTCCAAGTTACGGTAAATGGTATTGATGATGAAAGGATGGTTGGGTTGCTTCAGTTGCTTCCTTTCCTTTACTTTCCTGGTTCTTTGTTGTTGTGCATCTAAGCTCCCTCCCATTATTCCCAATTAGATACTTCTTTTCTTTCCTTTTGCAGCTGAGCATCCGTTCCCAGAGCCCCCAGTTCTCCATGCAACCAATCTGAAACCTCAAGGCACAAATGTTAAAGAGAACACAGAAACTTGAAGCAGGGTCATCCAATCATGAAGGATCCCATCATACCACAATGCTCACCAACTTGCAGAAGAAAACATGAAACAACCCAATGATTTGAGGTAGATTTCCCTCATAGACTACCGTTACAGAGGGTTTTAGCACCCTCTGGGTATGGCTCCCTGCCACTCCAAGCGAAGGGTGTCATGCTGTGTCCCCGCACGTTAGCTGTCAAAAAGATGGCCTCGGTCAAAACGGCACGCCCAACTTTTGGAAAGACACCGTCGGACCGTCCGAAGAAACGGGAGACTTTCATCTCTTTCATCCCTTCGACCATTCAAAAGACTGTTGCGGAAAGGCGAGATGGATCAAGTGGCTGTCTGCTTCAACAGAGGATCTCAAGGTGCCAGGAAGTGCTTGCAAACCCTTGCCACGGCATTTGAAGATATGGACATAGAAAAAGATTGTATAAATAGAGGTAGACTGGGATACATGGATCAAGAGACAGAGAGACAGACCGACAGACATGCGGGCAGGCAGACAGACAGGTAGACGGATAGGTCTCTCTCTCTCTCTCTCTCTCTCTCTCTCTCTCTCTCTCTAGCGACCTCAATCCATGTCGACGGATAGGTATATGCAAACCTTTTATTGGAAGTATACAAGCGGATGGTGAAGAAAGCAAGAGAGAGAGAGAGAGAAAAGGAAAACAGTCACTGCTGCAGCAGCATCTGGGCTCCAGGCAAAGGCATAGATGATGATGGCCAGCAAGACTAAGGCCCAAATCAACGAACGGATCGAATCCTGAGTCGTTCCACATGTTTGGAGCTCAGGTAGGAGGTATTGGCCACTATCGCGGGGCAAGCGCCATCACAACGCAACAGGGTTCCCTCCTCAACTCTTCAACACCAAGAGGCAGTGATCATCAGTGCCAGTTGAGTCAGCTGCCTGAAGAAGCGGAAGACGCGGAAGACTCCTCAATACGAGCAAGTGAGCACTGTATGTGGTTTGCTGCGCACCTGGCAGAGAATGATTACTCTTTTCTGCAAGGTTGTGAAGGTGCCACGCTTATATCATATCCAAATTCAACAATATAGAACAGTGCTATCTTTATTCGAACCTGTATGATAAGAGCGAAAAAATATGACAATATGAAATGGCTATCATAGAATCGAGGCCCAAGGACCAAAAGCTCCATATGCCAAGGCTCGCATGATGCGTAAGGTCTTCAGGAGTTTCACTTCCGTGAAACCTGCGGTATTTTGAAGAAGGCCTAAGGAAACGCCAAGGTTCATGTCACTCAGTGGGAAAACAAGATGAAGATAGTCGTCACACCCAACTGTAATCCCAAGATGACTCAGACTCAAGCAAATCCCTTTCATGCTCCCAGGTCGGGATTGCTAGGATGATTGGTTTTTGTCAGGGATAAGCTATTGCTTGAAGGGTCGACACGGATGCTATATATATATATATGTAATATGTATATATATAATATATACGTATGTGTGTGTTTCTCAATATACACATCCCCAGTAGGGTTGAACCAACTTATACCTTTCTGCCACCGAAATGCGGACGATCATGAAGTCGATCAAGGACATGGTTACCAGAAGGAGGTCAAAGAGATTCCTGAATGATGCATATTGGATATACTTGGCAGGTCGTTGGTAGAATAGACTCAGAATCACTGGCAACAACTTGCCTTGATTTTAAAAAGCGCTCGTTAGGAACAACCATACTGTAGCAATCCCAGCCTTTGCAGTAGATTCCAGTATCAAGCCAGTCAAATGCGTGGAAACATGGATCCACTGCTTCTTCCATTTAAAAGCTGAGAGTCCACAGCCGCATATCTGGATCTGCACACCAATTCACCTGCCATGGATGCAGGTATGGATATACAAATGTATGTGCATAGGGTATATACGTACAGTATCTACTGATGTATGTATGTACGTACGGATGTATGCATGTACCTGTGGATGGGTGTATGGAGGATGGAAAGATACACAAATACATGGATGCGTCTTTCCATGCATCCATGCATCGATCTGTGTCTCTCTGTCTATCTGCCTTGTCTAATCTAATCCGCTCTTATCCTATCTACACTATCCTATCCTATCGCATCCTATCCTATACAATCCACCTATCTACTTTGGCTTCACTTCCACCATCTAAGCCTAAGGCACCCCACCTTGTGAGCCCCAATACGCAAGACCAGCTCCTTGGATATCCGACTGGTGCGAGAAAACATATCTGGCTCACCTTCCTCCAAAACTACTTTGAATCCAAAGGGCCAATAGAAAATAGAAGGAACATAGCTGGCTCACAGTCTCCAAACCTCAAGGCTCAAAGGCCGGACAACCCAATCGAAAGGGTAAAACGAACCTGGGATTACATGATTTACATGAAGTGCCAGATCGCATCTGGTTCCATAAAAGCATTTCGAAACCTTTGATAACATCACGTACAGTAGCTAAGAATGTGATCCACATTCTCCCATTCTTCTCCAGTCTTTTCATTTCAGCCGCAGCTTCACCAAGTGGCTCTGTGGCAATGTTTCCCGCATGGCTCCATATTGCCTGGGAGAATTGGGGGCCAACAAGGTTGATATGGGTGTTTCCAAAAACAGGGGTACCCCAAATTGGATGGTTAAAATAATGGAAAACCCTATTAAAATGGATGATTTGGGGTGAAAACCCACTATTTTCGGAAACACCCATATCTACATCTCTTGGGATATGATCCAAATATGACGATCAATCTCTAACTCCATCACCAAGCAGCGTCTCGGCTCCAATGGTGGCGGCATTCACCAAGATCACCATGGCCGTCACAGCATCGAAAACAGGATGCGTGACCTGTTTCGGTAACAGAATGGGGTTTTGTTTTTTTTCTTGGCTCACCCAACAAAAAAAAGAGGGATTCAATCAATCAAACATTCCCCTTTTTTTAAGCAACGTTTTTTTTTGACAGAAATTCAGAACCTTGAATTGCACTTCTGTAGATGTATGTACACCTCTGCATATACACAAGGCTCGTCCACTTAGCATTGTGGATATTGTGGGTGACAGGCTAAGGAGTCCATTCCAACCTCATTTTTGAAGCTTGGAATTTCCATTTTCCTTGCATCTTTCCACCTGGATCACTATCAACCGATTAACTCCAACCCAAGGTGCCAGAGTGAGCAAGCTGAAGTTCTTATACCACTGCGATCGATCCTGGCTATTTAAGCAATGATGTGAGATTTATTTTTCATCATTTTCACAATCCCCCACGGTCCTTCGGATCGAGGTCACCATAGTGGTCGGCGGAAAGCATTTTCTGGCGCGTTGACAATTGATGCCACGGTGTCATTGCAGTGGAGTTCCATCGAAGAAAACCAGTTGATTTGAAAGTTACCCTCCAGAGAACTAACATATCGCTTGGGTGAGGATATGTTAGTTCAACAGCAGGGTACATGGCACCTGGTTCAGCTGCTTCTTCAACCTGCAACTTGGATTCGCCGGTGAACGGTGAAAAGTCCATATCTTTTCAGCTCAGAAGTCTCTCTTTTTGTCCAATCTGCCCCAAAGAAATCAACTTTTTTCAGGCCATCAGTACCTTTACTATAACCACAAATATTGGAAAAGCAGACTCTGACTGCTTTTTAATTGCTCTATACACGGAGGCATCCACCACAAACAAGTTTCGCACCTGTATATCTATCTACCTATCGGCTGCCGGATCAAAAAAAATATTTAAGGATCAAAAAAAAATTATACTAGAAGGGATCAACCACAAATTTTTTCGGGATCAAAAAAAAATTTACGCTACACGAAAACTCCACTGGGAGCGTGTCTCTGCGTTCCTGGCCGGATCAAAAAAAATTATTAGACGAGGATCTCTGGCCAAATACGACATGAAAAATTGCACACAGTTTTGGCCAGGGGCACATTCCCTCGTCAAAATGTACAAAACACACCATGCTCGGACCACTGTTGTGTGGCAGGCTTTAGTTGTTGTTGATGTTGCTGCTGGTGGTTGTTGTTGTTGTGGTGCTGGTGCGTGCGGGGGGCCGACTGTAAAAAAGAAAATGGAGGGGTGTGTGGGAGAGGGCGCAGCGCCTCCCCCCCAATCGACTCATTGCAGGGAATCATTGCAGGTGTTGACTTGGAGGTTGTTGTGGTTGTTGTGGTTGTGGTGGTTGTTGTTGTTGTTGTTGTGGTTGTGGTTGTGGTGGTTGTGGTTGTGGTTGTGGTTGTGGTTGTGGTTGTGGTTGTGGTTGTTGTTGTTGTTGTTGTTGTGGTTGTGGTTGTGGTTGTGGTTGTGGTTGTGGTTGTGGTTGTGGTTGTGGTTGTGGTTGTGGTTGTGGTTGTGGTTGTGGTTGTGGTTGTGGTTGTGGTTGTGGTTGTGGTTGTGGTTGTGGTTGTGGTTGTGGTTGTGGTTGTGGTTGTGGTTGTGGTTGTGGTTGTGGTTGTGGTTGTGGTTGTGGTTGTGGTTGTGGTTGTGGTTGTGGTTGTGGTTGTGGTTGTGGTTGTGGTTGTGGTTGTGGTTGTGGTTGTGGTTGTGGTTGTGGTTGTGGTTGTGGTTGTGGTTGTGGTTGTGGTTGTGGTTGTGGTTGTGGTTGTGGTTGTGGTTGTNGAGGACCTGGAGGACCAGGAGGACCTGAGGAGGACCTGGAGGACCAGGAGGACCTGAAGGACCAGGAGGACCTGGAGGACCAGGAGGACCTGGAGGACCAGGAGAACCATGAGGACTAGTTTTTTTTGATCCTAAATTGATTTTTTTTGATCCTAAATTAATTTTTTTTTGATCCTAAATAAATTTTTATTTGATCCTCATGCCTACCTATCTATCTACCTATCTATCTACCTATCTATCTACCTATCTATCTTTCTTTCTTTCTTTCAATACTCTTGGAATCTACCCAAAACCCAGCGCTTCAATTAACTCTCAGACCCAACCCACGTCTCCCTGCTCCACTGCCCCACCTCAAAGTCAAAGTTTCAGGTTTGTGTCCGCGTGAGGTCCTTTTCCGCTTGCTGCTGGCTGTATCTTCCTGCACCGCTACTCCCTGCAATAAGCGACGCACCGCATATCCTCAGCTAACACCCATCCCCCCCAAAAAAATGGGTGGTGATTCGGTGACCTCTAAGCGGGAAGGGGGGGAAAAAAAAGCATTCCTCAGCTATTTGTCATTGCACAACATGGGCAAGCTTTGTTGGGAACTCGTCAACCTTTACGACCAAAGTAATGGTGACAGTGACACGTGTTCAACGGATCCACCCCAAACACCCCAATGCCAAGTATCGTGTGCTCCTGCCCCTTTCTTCTTCCTCGGGGCCTCAGCAAAATTTGATGCTATTTGGTGCTCCAAGAAGGTGGGGACAATCTAAAATCAAGAAATCAAAAATCAAAACCCATAAATCTTGGCAGGTTTGAACTACTTCCATCTCTACTGGCAGCATACCACCTCAGAAACATAGCATATTGGACTCCGGACTGGAGTTTTGCGATAAATGATGCCTCTCTGGAAGCTTCTCCTTGCTGTTTCAGCTGGGAAACTGGCAACATAAATATCTGTGTCAATTCTAACACGTTACCACCATGAAGTAAGGGCCATTTTGGTAAAATTTACAGTATTGGAAAACCCTGGGTTGATATTACCAGGTCGAGAAGAAATCGTGCCTCGTCTTCTTTCACTTCAACACCTTAGCCAACTCAAGAATCGAGAGTCAATCTTGTGAAGCTCCGTCTGAGATTCCCACGCTCCAAACTGGAGTCATCAGGAACCTCGACAACCTCTGACAACAGGAGAATCTGCTAGAAAAATTCCAAGAAAAAGTGGCGGATTGGCAACTCCAGAACAACTGCATCCGAAGGCATTTCCCATAAGACAAAGATTTCATCAGACTAAAGATCTTTATATAGATCACTTTCAAACCGAAAGATGCAACCTAAACAGGCCTGAAACCTTTCGCTAAAAATCAGACATCCTCCCCTCTCTTGGGATGCCCACTGCCGTCACCAGGAAGTGTTTTGCCTGCATAGCTACTCAGTTTTGCAATGGACTAAACCACCCAATCCACCAAGCATGTACAGGAGATAAGTCTTTCCACCACAACAGCAGGCAGTCCACCTCCAAGTCTTGAATCGAAGCCTCCCAGCAATGAAAGCACCGTTCTGGGGACTACACAGTCCACTAGGTGGTTTCCCGAAATGTGATTGCTCTGTTTCGCGACCTTCGAATCACAAAGGCTTGCATGTGATCTCGTTCACAAATACCATATTGTGTGTGGCATATCAAAGGATGCTGGAAACTCTTCAGGTCCAGCTGTCCAACTCCAACCCCATTGATGGATCCAAGGCTTTTTTTGGGGTGTGGAGTGGCGACTGCCCCGATCAGCATGACATTGCCAACACCTCCAATTTCTTCTGCAGCAGCTGGCTTTCGCTTACATGTTGTGCCTGATATCATCGAAGAACATCCAACCACAGAGGATGTGACGCTCAAAGATTGATGTTCATAACTTCATAACACTTTGTACAAGACATCCGTTCGCTAAGAAAAGGCGCCACGTCTTCATGAAAACCGTGGCTTCTCGCCACAGTTGGTGATGATTCATCTTCACTTTAGGCTCCCAGGCGGCCAATTTCAACAGAGCCGATTCCAAACCCTTCTCCTGGCAAAGCTCACCTAAATTTTCACCTACTCAATGTGAAAACGTCCTGTTTTTTTCATCACTTGTTGTCATCTCCACATAAACTCAACCCACCCAGCCAACTTTTATCATCCTGCCATCTTTTAAAATAAAATCCATCTGTGGCAATTCATTTCATGACAGCCCCATCTGCTGAAGTCCTGTCGCTTCAACTCCTTGGTATTGGGACTCCTGGAGGATGGAAACCGCTCTGAGTTTGGACGATCATCTCTGACAGTTCTGCCATCTCTTTGGGGTTTTATATCTATCTTGATGTACCCCAAAGTTGATATAAAAGCTAAAAGTATATGTAAACCTTTGCCTTAGCAGAATCCCGGAACACTTCGCTTTTGCTTTTCAATGTTGGTTTTTGTTTTGAAGCCAGTTGCCAGTTGCTTCTTGAAGCCCATGACATCACATGGCCTGTCAGGAAAGACCGGAGCAACGGGTTGAGACAGGTCCGTATTGCGTGACACCTCAGTGGTAGAGTGTAAATCAAGAACCAATGATTTATAGACACATATATACACTAGAGTAGAAGGTATGCATTTCATATACACACAAATTTAAAAGTACACGGCACAGTCCCTGTTGTTTGCTGCAAGCAAATTTTCTTCTTTGGGAGCTGTGGCATCTATTTAATTCACCACCTGAGGTTCCAGCAGACCGCGGATGGGGTTGGATGACGTCCATGGCGCAAAATCCAATGGGATGCAGGGCTCTGAGGGGATTGCACCAGGGAGCCACAAATTAGCGCAAACGTTTCCACTGCAAAATAAACCCTCACACCAGGAGGAGCTGCAAAATTACGTCAATGATACATGTAAAAAATGGAGGTAGCCAAAACAATCTTGCTTCAAGGTGAGACTTCATGAACATTTGGCCTCGCAATCTTGGTCAGAAGCCAACTCCGACATATTCCACTGCTTATTCTCCAACCTGAATGCCAGGCACTGACAAGAAGTAGAACATCCTGCCAGGCTCCCAGTGGAGATTTCTTACACCACTTGCAGAGGCAATCACTTACTGATCCTGAATCCTTTGACCTTCAAATCAACAGAATATCAAGCCTGCTTCAACGCTGGTTTACTCATTGACCATGTGTGATATGGTCTCACGCACATGCCAAGCATCTGACTCAAAGCATTTTCGTCTCACCTCGAATCGATCATACCAAATGGTGCAGCATCAACATGAGTCAATCTGGTGTAATCAAACATGTCAAAGGCACCTTTTACCCACACAGCTTCACAATCTTCACAGTTCTGTATAAACTATTTCACATCTCCCCCATAAGAAGCAGAGAGCTTTAGGAATTCTATCCAGCCAGGCCTCCTGGAGCAAGGGATCAGTTCGGGCAGTCCGAAAAGCGGTGCGCCTAGCGTCGGACGAAGAAAGGTGCTTGTGGCAATGCCACGATTTCTGGATACTGTGGGTAGGCCTTGATGTCGCATACGGCATTTTTCTAACCCCCCCTCGAGGCATTTACCATTGTTTTTGCTGCTAAGGTTTGGTGCAGTTCCAATTCCCTGGTTCAGCATACAGGACTCGGGTTGCATTACGTTGGTCACTAGGCAAGACCTCGAGAGGTACCTCAAACGAACACTCGTGGAGATCTGCAGTCTGGAGGTTCAGATTGAGAGACTCCTATGTCCTATAAACCTCCAAAAAATCCAAGTCACATCACCTGACTGCCAAATCAAAGTAGCCTAAGAATGCCTAAGACTAGCACCAATCTCCAAAACTCATGTGTGCATGGCGCAATGTATAGATAATCTAGATATATTCACGCATACATATACATATATATATATATAGATAGATAGATATAATTTTATATATATATATATATATGTGATATGCGCGTAAAGTGCCATATAAATGGCACTTTTTTTTCAGAGGGCACCAAAACCGTACTAACATCCACCCAGTACATACTTTGATCTGCAATGTGGCAATGGTGTACTGTATGCTATGGCTATAGTAACTATAAACCTTACCATCCGACACCAAGAAACCAGCTGTCCCAGCTGTCCCAGGCCTGAGCTCACAGCCATCCTTCCGTGCCTCTGCCACAGTGCTCCGCCTTCCCAAATCGTCACAGCTTCTCCCATTGGAAGTGCAGTCTGGATATATGCATGGCTACATGGCTATGCAGCCAATGCATATCTACCATAGAAAAATGCTTATAAAAGATCCTCCTGTAGAGTTTTTTGTCCCATTGGCCCATTGGTATTTCAAATGCATGGACTCCAGTGCAGCTTGCAGCCCCTGAGGCATTCACCACGGCGCGTGGATACGGGCTTCTTTCAAATACTCATAGTCCTCGCAGGAAAAACAACTTATATACAGTGCCACAGTATTCTTCAACATGGTGAATCTTCAGAAAGGGGATCAGCATGCATCAAGGGCAAAGCTGCTTCGCACCATTTTTCGAGGCATGCCAGTGAAGTCAGAAGTTGAGAAACAATTTGTGCCACTGTCAAGTCCAAGGAACATAGAGCCAGAGTTGCTCTAAAGGATCAGGACAGCTTAATATACAAACTTCGGTCCATCGGTTCATGGGTCCATCGGTTCATGGGTCGATCTCTTGTTCTTCTATGCCTCAGTTTGCTTCAAGTCAAGGGCTTCTTGGCTTCTTTTCAACTAGGAGAGCCCAAATTGGCTTCGAAATGACGTGCAATCTTGACAACTCTAAGGGCCTCACCTGCACTTGAAACAATTGGCCAGGGGCGACTCCAGCAGGGACAGCTACTGAAACCTGTCGCCCATCCGGTGTGGTGACCAAGATCTGTGAGCCTGGACAGTGAGTGCATTCAGTCATCTTGTTATCTAGGATGAAGTCTGCCATGAAGATATGGGCGACGCATCAAACAGAAACATCCATGCAACAAAGTAGGCATGTGCCTGGAGCGCATCCCTCAGGGCACTGGACTTGGAAAAGAGTCGGTTGTGGCATGGCCACTGCCACGGCGGGTGCAGGCACTGCTGCTGCCACAGGTGCGGCCACTGCGGCAGCGGGTTGGACCTTGGACCAAGGAGTTAACCACAGTAGACTCGCCTGAAAATCAAATGGTCAACCAAGCAGCAGTCTCTTCTCGGAGCCTTAGGTTTTCAGCGAGGTCTCTTGCCACATTGAGCTTATCATGTCATGTCTCTACCGTCAACTGAAAACTTTCTCATCCCGTGATTTCTTCTGACAGCAGAAGCTTTGAGGCTGAGTGCCAACAAGTGGCTCGACTGCTGAACCCACCGTTGACATTCGTACACTTCGACGTGATGGCTGGCGGAAATCCAGGTGTCAATGTTGGTGACTCAAAAGTTGTCAATTTTGGGCTGATCTTTCTGTCAGATGAACAGGGCACCTTGCTGGGATCCCTTCTTGAGTACATAAAATATCCCACACCAACAAAGATCAGCGTGGAGACGATGAGGAGAGGGATGCCAATCAATGGCCTTGCGCAACTGCTGGATATGCAAATCACAAGGCCACAGGATATCAAGGACTAAAAGACAAATGGACAACACATCAAACAAGGTTCGAAAGAATTACCATATAACCCCTCAACGGGGATGCTAGAGTTGAACCCCAAAAACATCAACGAAAATTTCAGAAAATCTCGCTTCCAGTCATCCAGTCATCTGCTGGTCCTGTAGTAGACCCAGGCAATGGCCATTGCCATAAGCCCACAGGCTATACCACAGCAACAACTGATGATGCAAATGAGGATGCCCACCAACCTTGCAGTGTTTGGGAAAATTTGAATCCGCACTTTGAGGTTGTTGACCAGCTTCATGTTGAAGGTATCAGGAATCAGTCCCATCAAACGACCGGTAAAAACATTATGCCAAACATAAAGCTCGGATGGCTCGGTCAGTTTCACCGTGCAAGTTTCTTTTTTGATAGCTCATCTGATAATATTGACATACAATAAATATGCATATAAATGTATATTGATATAAATGTATATATCCGTATGTGGTGCTTCCCTACATCACTTTTTGCAGTTAGATCAGTGCTTTTAAAGCAGGAGCGGGAAAAAATCCGCAAAGAGTAGCTGATTGCGTTTTGCTTCTTTTTTGCAGCGACACTCAAAAAACTTGCAAATGCCGATGCCACTGGTTCTGTCTGTGAAGGCAAGTGAGGCGGTTTTGTATCAAAAGATTGAAAATGTTTTATCTTTCATTACGTGCACTATCTCCTAAACAAGGCTTTGAAATGCACATGCACATTGAAGACTTTGTTGAACATGCACTGCTGAAAACACGGAGGAACACTGGAGTGCAGTGTATAAGCATTCTGTGATTTCGTGTCAATGTATTCTTGTCTGTTTGCGTTCTCTCGCCATGGCTCTGAAGAAGAGCAGTTTGAATATCTTAATTAACATCAAAATAAGAACTTCAATACCATCAATAGAACAATGTCAAATGCTATCACACAAAGTTCCAATGGAGATGCTATGTCTTTCCTGTCTTGCAAAAGTAGGTGTTCTCGCCTACGGCTTTTGAGCTCAGTTGGAAGTTTGGATCAAGGAACGTTTCCAAGATATCAGCCATGATCCCCAGGCAACCACCAACGCAAGGAATCATCTCAAGTGTATCTCCAAACCTCAGCAAAGGCAGATTTATGAAGTGATATTTGCAATGCGGTCTCCCACATAAAGCTAGACCCAACCTCAAAGTTACATTGTTAAGTGGTCCCTGAAATCCAGGTTGCAAAGTGCTAAAACCATCGTTGTAATTGTCATGACAAGTGACTTGTCAATGAGCCATACGATGGGCGACAAACAGCCTGTGCAGCAAGACATTCTTCATGATTCGTCATTCTTGGGACCCAATCCACGGCTCAATCATCCCGAATCCTGTTACATGTAGAAAATATCAGTATCAACACTGGAAATTACAGTTTCCAAGACTTGCGATGAAAAATAGGAGTACGGCGACTGACTTATCAAATCAGGCACAATAGAAAGCAGCCCACAAAAGGATGGGGCCAAGGATACGGAAGGCATAAAGTGAGCTCCTTAGATCGAGTGTCACGGACTCACCAACTCGCCAGGGAAATCAACAGTGATGAGACGTGGGCTGCCAAGGCTGCCTTCGACATGTCAATTTAAAAAAACAAGAGTCTCATTCTCCTTCTTCATCTCCTCCATGTACTCTTCAAATGAAAGGACACGATCCTGCATTGTCGGATGCGCGTAACACGTTTTCTGCAGATCCTCCCCATCTCTCTTACAGTTCTAATGCTTCGGGGTTGACATATCTACGGGTTGCACTTATAGTTTTTCTCTCCATCACAGAAAATCCAGTCCCAGTCCGTTACCATTCTATAGCCCTTCGTAGTCATTTTCAGCTTCGTCTCGGCTTGCAAATGCTTGTCAGACACCGCCAATTTCATGCCTCACAGCCGCAAAGCCAAAAGATATTGGTGACGCAAGCTGTTGCAAGCCATCCGCGTCTTGAATCGTCTCAACATGTCGTAGGAAACTGGCCACAGCAGTCTTGTGCTCGACCATGTTTGCATGAATTTGCCCCAAACTTGAGCATTTTTAGGAAAGAGCTGCATCAGTCCTACCACAGTCTCCTTGAAAAATTCGGCTACATTCCTCAAGGATATGTTTCAACCAGTGCTTTCAAAACGCTATCCTTAGAAATAAAGCTTCAAAAAACCCTGTATTTCGTAGGGGCCAGGCACCACTCCAAGAACCATCTTGGACCGTCTTCACATCTGCGATGACAGTGAGCTGGGTCAATTTGGTTTTGTTGAAACACATCCTGGCCATCAAAGAAGCCAGGTCTACCATTCAGCTCTGCCATTCTGCCATTCTGACTCTACAGGACATCAACACAACGGACCCAAGTCCGACCTCAGGTCGCCGACTTGGAAGGATGGTGGATTTGGTCGACTCACCTGAGAGGATTCAACATAGCCACCAGCACCAGCACCAGCGCCACCAAAACGCCAAAGCGCCAAAAAAACACCAAAGAACCAAAATAACACCCAAAACGCCCACAAAAACACTTAAAACACTTAACGCCGCCGCCAAAAAAAAAAACAATCGGCATGCCAGGTTCTCGTTAATAAAATCAACTGCGCCATTGCTTCACAACTTTATAGCTTCACCAAGTGGCGAGACAATTCTCCCAAGAAGTCGCCTCGTTGGCGCTAAAAGGAACGTTGATCTGGTACTCCGTGTACTTCATGCCTGCACAATCTGCCAACTACATGACATCGACTCGAAGTGCCACATGACTCCTTTCCAAACAGCTGCTATGGGGTGTCTCGAAAAACTGCCATCCTTCGGAGAAATCCTAATTGGGGCGATTTCAATAGGCACAAAACTAAGGTTGACTCAAGTGACTCAATCTGTCTTTACGTTTCTTTAAAGCATACGAGTATATCACGTTGCAGTGTGGAACTACTACAGACACAACCACAGCCGCAACAACAACAACAACAACAACAACAACAACAGCAAAAACAGCAACACCGACAACACCAACAACAACGACCACAACAACAACGACGACGACAACAACACAAGGACAACAACAACGACGACGACGACGACGACGACGACGACGACGACGAACTCGACGACGACGACGACGACGACGACGACGACGACAACGACGACGACGACGACGACGACGACACGACGANCGACAACGACAACGACAACGACAACGACAACGACAACGACAACGACAACGACAACGACAACGACAACGACAACGACAACGACAACGACAACGACAACGACAACGACAACGACAACGACAACGACAACGACAACGACAACGACAACGACAACGACAACGACAACGACAACGACAACGACAACGACAACGACAACGACAACGACAACGACAACGACAACGACAACGACAACGACAACGACAACGACAACGACAACGACAACGACAACGACAACCACAACAACAACAACAACAACAACAACAACAACAACAACCACAACCACAACAACAACAACAACAACCACAACAACAGTGGCCACAACGACGCCGCCAATGCTGCCGCCGCCGACGCATTGCCGCAGGCAGCAGTGCCGCAGACTACGCCGACGACAACGACCACGACCACCAGGACGACTATGGCGTCCACTACGACGGCAACGACAACCAGGAGGATGACAATGAGGAGGACGAGGACAGACGACGAAGACGAAGATGTTTGCCTCCCTGATGATTTTCCGTATGGTGTTTTTATGGTGGTGCAGCCGTCTCTGGTGAGTTTTTGTATGGTGTTTGCCCGCACTGGGTTCATGTTCCTGCGGTTTTGGTGATGGTTCCATTTGAAGAATGGCGCATTTGTATTCAGGACACGTGTTGAGGAAACAGTTCAAGATGCGTGTTGCAAAGGACGAAGGCACTTGTTCAAGAAAACTGTTCGAGTTATTCAGTAAAACTGTTCAACAGACGGCTTCAAGAAACGCAAAGAAGAGACTTGTTATTTTAGGGACGTGTCATGACGTGTCCAGAAACTTGTTTAAGAGAATGTCCGAGAAACTTCCTGAAACTAATCACGCTATGGCTATAACTATCGTCAGTTCTTTATGATGCACTTGACGTGTTTGGCATTCAGGATTGTGGATGGCAAGGTTTGTAGCAACATTGCAACAATCATCCTTTGAATTTCTTCCTCAAGAATTCAATGCTTTACCAACACGTATGTGGCATATGTGGTACTTTTTGGTACCTAGACTTCTACTAGCAACTAGTAACATGCATTTCGTTCAGATTTTTTTCCCGGGGCATTTGCAGCACCGAACCTCTGACTAGACGTGAATCCACCAGAGGTCTTTGAAGTAAACATCTAAAAGCGCACACTCACCGGAGGGGGCCTGACCAAGTTTCGCTATTGAGTTCCTTCATCAACAAGGCTTGCTTACCTGTTGTGGGGCTAGGCATAGTGTTCGTGTACCTGCGGTCGAACAAATGACAAAACAAGTGGGACAACGGACATGTTATTGGTATCTATTGGCAGCATTCTATGAGTGCGTTTGAATGCCAAATTCACTGATTTTTAGACATTTTGCTCTGGGCAGCTCCCCGCGGCCCGGCGCACTGGATGGCAGTTGATATAGGTTTGAAACTTCCCACCGTGATGCCACCCAGGTTGACACCCTCCTTTGTATCAGAAAGATAGCCTCATGAAAAGGGATCTCTCACATATGATAGAAAATGTAACGAGCTGCGACAAGGAAACCACAAGACGTGGTTCAGACTTTAAGGACTTGGCTCTTCTCATTGCTATAGGGCAACACCAAGTTTGTGGCGGGCCCATTCACGTATGCCACCTGTTTCAGGGCAAATGCCATGACTTTCCCTTAAACGGTCCCCATGCTGCAGGAAAAGATGCATTGAGCCTCCTTGATTGCAGTAGGGATTGGGCTCCAATCCTCGGGTCCAAGCAAGATTTTTTGATGCTTGAAAGCCATGGGCCGCATAGATTCATTGCTTTCAACACCGCCTAGCTGCCTAGCCATTACTTCATGCAAAATACATCATACAAACTGATGGTTTGATGCGAATTGGTGGGAAATCATCCAATTGACCTGCAGTGACATGCTTGGCTATCTCCACTCGGTGCCAATTTATCGGGTGTGAACTGACTTTTTGCAGTCGAGAAGCTTTCGGATCTGCCTCCAGGATTCCAGACCAGTCGAGTTTCCAGGAGTGGCAATCGAAAGAGCCTTATGTGGCCATGAATGAACGCTAAGGCAACTCCAAAAATAAAAATTTAAACTCAACTCTACACAAAACCGCACATGTGCGTTATTGGCTGTGGATGTTGTATGTATGTATAATACGTATGTGTGCATGTATGCATGCATGTCTCTCTAGGGATGTGCCTATCAATAAATGTACACATCCGCATCTACGCATCTCCCCGTGCGCAGCATACATGAATGCAACGCAATGAAAAGCAATGGATGTATGGGAGGTGCATTGCTCCAACACAGAGCACCACGCGGCAAAGAAAATGCCGGACCTACTTCATAAGCAGGAACAAAGTTGCGGAAAAACTCCTCAAGTACTGCAACTGCAAACCCACGTACTGCAAGCAAATGCCCTGTGACTGAACCATGGAATCAATCTAACCAATCCGTCTAGCACAGTCAAGCTGCACTGGGCAGAAAACCTACCTTGTTAAAAAGGAGGATGAACCCAAATTCTCTCATTCTCTCAAGACAAATTTCATGGAAGGTCATTGAAGATCAAAATCTAATCTCTTCTTCCATCAACAAATGATCTGTACCTGTGTATATTATGGGGTAGGTGGGCAGGTCGCAACTTGTGCAACAAGGCCAGGATACACAACAACTATCATCTTTGGATTGAACTGTGCCAGTCAGAGCTCACCTATATATAAGCTGTGGATGCCTCTCCTTTGCGACGACTGGAGACCCCGGCATCGGAAATCCGTGCGGCGGCGCCGGGTATCGGAGCTGCTGCTGCTGCCACGCATGCGTCGAAGGTGCACCAGTCCTGAAGCACATGAAGGCTGGCGAGGTTTAGCCTACCTGGCCGTCTGGGGTTTGGCTCGGGGAACCAAACCCCAGTCACAACAAATACCTGCTCCATCACCGAGCATCTTTCATCGGATTGGTTCTTGAAATCCTGGGTGAGGCCGGAGTTTCAGGTCAGGCAAGTGCATAGAGAAGAATTGCCGGTACCAATGCAACAAAGACATTTCACTTTCAATCCATAAAAGTATCCAACTCGCCACTTTTGGGCTAAGTTTCATGCACCGTCTCTTCATCTTCATCTTCATCATCCAGATTCAGACCATCAGCTTCCATGACAATGGGCGCCCCTGAAAACAAGGTGTTTGCAGATGCAGTCTTCGTGTCTGTCGACGTGTCCTGAGTTTCGGTTGAATCTGGTTGAGTCGCTGGTGCTTCGAAAGCAAAAATGGTATTGAGATGATGCCCAACCGTTGGGAACAAATGTTGTATGGCCGTTGATTTTATTACAGTATTATATAGTGTCTATACACACTGTACACATTGCTCATCGGGTGCGTTCAGAGTGTTGTATTGATACCTAAACATACTCACGCCAATGGCAAAAACCACAGCTGAGGTCCACATCAGTGATACGCACCATGGCCACCAAGAGCAGCAAACGAGTAGGAGGAGGAAAAGTAAAGCAACTGTCAGCAGCCGAAGCCAACAACCACCAACCACCGCCACAGCAGTTCCTAAACATATCTGATTAGATAAACATAT
The DNA here is from genome assembly GCA_000507305.1 of Breviolum minutum Mf 1.05b.01. Classification (NCBI taxonomy): domain Eukaryota; class Dinophyceae; order Suessiales; family Symbiodiniaceae; genus Breviolum; species Breviolum minutum. The sequence goes on along the minus strand of DF239578.1, from coordinate 69,312 downwards.
TTTGGCAGTGACATTCGATCAACTTACAGTATATAACCCTCCTCCACACACTGTGTTTGTTCCACTCGAGTAGCTTTAAAAAACCAACAAACTCTTTGCACTTTCCACTCCTTGAAGCCAATCTTTCTTGACCAAGCTGCAACTTTGGAAAACTCTTCTGTATGGAAAGACCTGTGGCCGAATCTTCGTCACCACCACCCACCACCGCCACCCATCATCATCATCATCATCATCATCATCATCATCATCATCATCATCATCATCATCATCATCATCATCATCATCACCACCACCATCATCATCATCATCATCATCATCATCATCATCATCATCATCATCATCATCATCATCATCATCATCATCATCATCATCATCATCATCATCACCACCACCATCATCATCATCATCACTGCCACCATCATCATCATCATCATCATCATCATCATCAGCATCAGCATCATCATCATCATCATCATCATCATCATCATCATCATCATCATCATCATCATCATC